>OMLB01021708.1:0-10421 GCA_900302555.1 Myripristis jacobus
TGTTAAGTACATAACTCCACATGTGTTCATTCATAATTTTGATGCCTTCAGTGAGAATCTACAATGTAAATAGTCATGAAAATAAAGAAAACGCTTTGAATGAGAAGGTGTGTCCAAACTTTTGGCCTGTACTATATATGGACAAGTGGACAACAGGAGGAGGTGCCTATAAATGCAGTAGACAGTGTCTGGAAGGATTCTTATACCACAGATATCCACAGCTGCGCCCAAAATCCATTTTCAATGAAAAACAACAATTTCCAGAAGGACTTTCCTCTATGACATTTTCACTACATGAAATGGCACAGTTACATGAACATCTAATAAAAAGGAAATAAAGACTGGACAAGAATTTATGAATATGTCATGCTGCTCTTATTAAGTTATTCTTTAGGCATTATTAATGTGTAATAAACCACAGCTTAGGTAAAGTGTTACCTTTGGGATAGTTATGTAGGGATGTTTTCAGTGGAGAATTTTGTGATGATACCCGGCTCGGTAGGAATCAAAGATCTGTGATCAGTGAAAGTGTCTCAGAGCCAAAATGACCAGGCTAAGGGTCTCTGCAGGCCACCAGTATCCCTCCATCTCTCAATTCTACACGCTCCTACCATCTCTAATAAAAGTATAATATCCTCAAATTGAACACATTTTACAGGGCATCCCAGCAAATACCAGTTCAAATTGAACAAAATTAGAAAGGCTGGTGGGGCCAGTTTGCTTGATAGGATTCTGTACACCAATATTGGTGTAACAGCCAGCTTGAAATGGATAAAAGAGTTGACATGGGGAGGGGGGTGAAGTAAGTGACCTTGAGTTAATACACCTACAGCACCAAGCAGAAATAGACTTTACTGAGAGGCTTGAGATGTGGTAGAAAACAGGTCAGTGGCAATATATTGTATTGCTTTATCATAAACCAAATAATCCTTGTTTTCTTTACCTCATCTGATCCATAAAGTACTGACATTATTAGATCATTTGTGGTGTGTGACTCAGGGAATATCAAAAAGTCTGTGCAAAATGCAATTCTTAACCTCTTATGTTAGTTATTGCATAAGTCTAGCGATAGTTTTAAACCAAAGTGAACTTGGGTCATAGTATGTATCACACATTGCCGAAGACGGTTTTCCCCCTATATTATTTAGCACCCAGCCCTGTAAACCCTCATATCTGCTACATTTATGAGATAAGGAATGGCTGATGACTGAGAAGATGTTATTTGGTCAGTGTGGTAAATGATAAGACATGTTGCCAAAAACACACTGCTGAGAGGGAGCAACTGTCCTTAATTAATGCACAGTGGCTCAAATAGTTTAAAGAACATACAGTGATGCTGAGGAATATACTGACTGAGTTGGCAAAAACCACAAACAAGTGCCCTTTTTATTTCTGTTACACTTTCTTGACCGACAGACTCCAATCGTTTCTATTTGCCCTTATAACCGCAGCAGCAGAGGAGCATTCTGAACAAGGTGCCAAACATTTAACATGAGAGGGAATGCTTGATCTATGAATATCACACCACCAGGACTTGAACATGGTGGGTTTCTAATACCAGTCCTGTGTATTGATCTGTTCCTCAATCGATCACAAAAAAACATTATAAATAATAAATTCAAAATATTGAATATTTAATATCCTACCAAATATCTAACCCTCAGCTTTTATGTAGAAATACAGTAAAAGAGACGGGTAAGCCACCTGTTTACTGTTCACAATTTCAGCATGACTTCTGGAAAAATGAATGAAGTTACAGTTGGCGGAGCCAGCCTCAGCGCTGATAAACCTTGATTTCTCTGCTTCCCAAATGTACAGATATGCATATTTATTATTTGAGTCATATTTCTGTGCTGTGGCCCCGTCAGCCTCCTGTATGAGCAGCCTATCATCTTATCATCGTATCATTTCTGACAAGCTTTAGAATCCACTTCCACTCAGGATTCATTTGATGAGGGTGAATGTGATTTCTTAAATTTTTTTATTTCATTTATTTATTTACTTAGTTTTTTTAGTCAGTTAGTTAGTTAGTAAGTTCACCCAAGCCAGGTCTCTATTTGATTAAGATTGCAGAGTAAAAAAATATCTCAGAATCAGTTCAGATGTATTATGAGTGAGATGCTGTGATAGATACAGATTTTACCTGGTTCTTACAACAGCTACTTGCTGCCTTGTTATTCCCACAAATGCCTCCACTGAACATGAATTAGCCTGGCAGAGCACTGGTTTGTGAAGTCATTTTCAAAGGTTGGAAATTGCTACTAACATTGGGTTGCTAAAGTACCTGCAGTATAATTTCTGCCTCAGTCCACCTCAGTCTAATTGTTCTCTGTGGGGCATCACACCACAGAGAACAACTGGAGGTGGAAGAGAGGGAGAAACGGCAAAGCTTTCCTCCATAAATGGTAGAAAATGAATAGGAATCAATGAGCTCTGACCTTACGCAATCAAGTGGGAAGAAGGGCTTTTCATTTATTTTAACAGTGATTAGCATGTCAGTCATTTCTGGTGGACAACAAGGTGCAAAACTAACAAAATTATTTTGGGAGAAATGAAAGGTAACTAGGTGAAATGAAAGGTGTGCAGGTTTCCTCAAAAATACACATGGTTCTAAATATACACCTCATCCTAACCTGAACCAAGCTGTTCTGGCCTTCTAGTTTTCATCAGCTAAGCCTAACCGCAAACAACCCTAAACTGTTATTTTTCTTAACCGTCAGCTGACCTTTTTACATGATGAATGGCCTGTTCAGTTCATGCTGTTGTCATGTAATCCGATTTATGCCTTTGTCACATAATCCAATTCTTACCATTTACATCTAATCCAATTCATGCTATTGATACATAATCCCTTTGTGGCTGAGGGACATAATCTTCACATAATTTGGGCCCGCAATATATAATCTGCATCGGAGTTCATGTGCATTTCACAAAATTTTATGAGACAATTTTGAAAACCAGTCCTGAGCTAACACCAGAAATTCTTGCCTTTATTTGACCACTAAAGCGCAAGTAGAGACATCTATGGCCCAGTACACAGCAGTAACCAAGGGACACTGTGGGCATGCCCGCTCGCATACTGGTTTACTGAAAGCATGTCTTAACAACATGACATGACATTAAGAAATGAATAAAAATGTAATAATCCACAAAATCTGATTATTTTATTTATGATACATTTTTGTCTACCAATATGGAATAATTACGTTTTTATTATGCATATCATAACTTCACTTTCTTCTTTGCATTCCTGTGCAAGTCTGCAGGAACATTTAGTACATCTATTTCAAATACAAATTGAATTTTCACAGGCTGCTTTTACAAGTGCAAGTCTGGTCTTGTGCTCTCATGATCCCATGCAGTCGATGGCGCTGACAACGCTTTGAAACCCTGCAACATGATGGAAACTGCCTTTGCAGGTCAGTAAACAGATAGATACATACTGATAAAATTTACGTTATTCTTCATCATCTTGCAAGAGGTGATGTATTCATGTGTGGTGCTGCAGGGATGGAATTGGCAGAGTGGGGTTATGTGTGTTAAATATAAATAAATAAATGAATAAATGAACAAATAAATAAATAAATCCTACCTGCTGAGAGAAGTCAAAGACACTGATGAAACTTTTGGCTGATTGTCTTCCTGCTTCCACTTCCACTGGGGAGGCCGATGCAGAGGACATACCTACTGCACAGCAGCAATGGCCTGTTGTTGCTGGCCTCCACCTCACCCGTCACACAGATAAGGACAAGGCAATTTCTACTTGTGAATTCTCATGTCAATATTACCAATTATTAAAAAAAAAAAAAAAGCATCCACTTAGCGGTAGCCACATGTCATTATTCCAAACACGCTAGCCTATTATCACCTAGGATCAATGTCTGGCTGTCTATGCTGTGCTTTGCATAAATACTGCTGAATGCAAACTGCTGCTGAAATTGTTTTATGAACAGGATTTAAAAGCTAAGACACCTTGAAATTCCAACACTTATCATTTCCTGTCCAAACCTGCATCTAAATCCTGTTACTACACAGGATGTAACTAGAGCACTGAAAACCCTTTTATAGTTTAGAAGTACAGCTGATTCCCTGACCACTGACAAATCAGTGTTTTGGATATGGTCACGTCTGCCCATTCTCTGGACACTTCATGCAGACGGCATGGTACAAGATCATTTGCAGCATGCTTTATTGCAGTCTTATTAATTAGCTCATTAGCACTCCTGGTGATTTTCATTAATCTGGTTCCTTTAAATGATTAACAAAGCCACTCAAATACTATAGAGGGCAATTAATTTATAGACAGAAGACAAGCATTTTGAGAGAGACAAGTACAATATCAGCAATGTAAACACCAGAGTAACAGAGCAGGGGCTTGCTAACAACCAAAGGAGAATCTAGCAAAACAGATTTGGCTTGCTAGAGTCTTAAAATTAGCTGGGTCTGCTGGTTTGACATTGACCAACTGACACCAGAACGTTCCAGAGACAGTCTGTCTGTATGGTCTGGATCTCATCAGACCAAACTCACCACTGTTAACTGCTGGGCTTGACAGGTTCCCAGAATCAGCCAAAAAGTTTTCTATTCTCAGCATCTGTGGCTTCCCCTCTGCAGAGGAAGAATTTGTCATGGGTGATTACCTTAGTGACAGTGTTATCAGGCATTACTCCACCCAGAAGCCTCTTCTGATCCAAATATTCAAAATCCATTTCTCACATACAGATCGCACACTGGCACATCTCTAGCAGACTGAGTGATTTCTTCTTCCCCAGAGAGGTTCAGTGCAGGAGGGAGCGGTGAGAGTGAAGGGCTTTATGAGGGCTTAGCTCCTCAGAGACAGAGAGTCCTGCTAATCATCCCAGATCATAGACAGACTGTCAACATGGAACACTGCATGACTTATATTTTCCCATCCTCGCTCCCTCAGTCGTTAATGTCCCCTGTTGTCTATTGGTGTGGCATTTCCATTCACTGTGCAGGTATTGTTATCATTTTTACCCCCACACACATTTTGTCATTTGCTCTGTGCATTTTTTTTTTTTAGCCCTAACCGTTATTGTTACCCATGCTGGAAATGGAAATGGAAAGCAATTTGCTCACATATGGCAAGACGCCTAGAACAGCAAAGGATCCTTTCAGTTTGGCGCTGAAAATGCAAAATGTACCTTCTGAGGCTTTTCTGATGTGCGGATGTGGCCTAATCATTTGTCATCATTATATACCCTTTTGTCACTGACAAAAAATCTAAAATTATATACTGTACATTTTCACATGACTAAAATAAATTTGAAATTTGGTGAAATACAAAATGAATTAATATCACCCCCACTAATATAATGAGCATGTGCATTCCCAAAAGTACGGCCTCTTAAGCTCTTATGTTGTTTCTTCTTGCCCCGATAGTGATTCAAGCCTATTCTAATTGGTAACATGTGTAGTGTGGATATTAAAAAGGTAATTGGGTTGATGTGTTTCTGTCTGAGGGAGCCTGTTTCCACAGCTTTGATCTGCCAAGGCTCTGTGGAGCTTTCAAAGCCTTGTGGTCTGATGGCGTAAAGGAGGGAGAATGTACCAGGTGGAGATGTGTTAATTATGAACTCCTGAAGCCACGGGAGGCTGATCTCCCTCTGTGACCCTCTGTGCCATCCCAGCTGCAGGGGTCAGCATGCCAAGATTGTTCATGCACTTTGTTGTATGTTGAACTGTTTCACAGATAATTTAAACCGGGGACTTGTGCTGGATACAACAGCTGGACAGCTTCTGCTAACAGCAAGGGGTAATAACACACCATTGAGATGTGTTGCATGTGGGGTTTCTGCTTTTCTTTCCAGAGATGACTAATTCCTGTATTATTCGAGTTTTCCATTCCATGACATTTACCATTTACAGTCAGAGTTTATCATTGCAATATGTGTGATAGAGCTGATAAATGTTGTCTGTTGTCTGAGTAGAAGTTTGCATTTTGAAATTTATCTGTGGGGTTACAACTGTGTGGCTTCTCCTCCTCTGTCCTCTGTCTGTGTCTGCTGCTATATAAATGTGGCTGTGTGTATCTTCTAAAAATCATGTAATGTGAACTGAAAGGAGATTTGGGACACATTTGAAAGCTTCCACCTTTTAAAGTCACCTCTCCTCCTTGTTTTGCTGAACAAGCACCTCTTGAGGTTGTAACAGCTCTGGATTAAACCTAATTTACCCTCCTCTCTGAACCTTGGCTGACAGTGTTGAGCCGTCTCTCCTCTGTCACAATGTCTACCCCAAATAGCTTGCCATACAACCTTCAGCTATTCAGACTCGTTTTTTTTCCAGAGCAAATATGATAGGGCAACTTTGGTGTACCACGATGTGTTCAATATCCATAACATCATAAGCTATGGCTCCGCCTTATGAGGCCTGAAATTTTGACATTACTTGCAATCCATGAGGCCCTCAACATGATCAAATTTTGGAGAGCACAAAGGCTGGTTGACAGGACAAGAAGGCAAAATATGAAACAGATTAACAGTCACATGGTAGAATTTAATGTATATACTATAATTTGATTGTTACAAAACAAAAATCGTCACTCCTAAAACAGGCAACCAGTTAAACAACTGAGCATTTAAAATACTCCAATCATTGTGAATCAGGACATTTACTCTCAGACATGAGACTCTAATGCAAAAGTCCTTCATGCACAAATTGAGACTGTCCTCCAGCAATAAACAACCCCCCATATCTGTATGGCAGATTATTATGACCCATAGATATGTTTTAAAGTTAAGCGACATCTAGTAGTCTTGTAAATAACAACACTGTGGTCTAGTATTAAGGGAGTGACAAATTCTGCATAAAAAGATTGGTGGGGTAGCAGCTGGGTCAAAAAGCACACCTTTCACTCAGCCAACCTGAGTTGAAATCTAAGCTAAAGCAGTGCTCATTTTTAGGAAGATTACTTAGCAAATGTTCACTAATATCAGATAACTAATGTGAGCTAGCGCTTCATAACCTCAACCATTATGGACAAACCTTTCTCTAAACTTAACAATAACCTTTTCCTAATCATAGCCAAGTATTTTTAATGGCTATCTCATGCAGGAAAAAGGCATTTGGGTTATATTAGAGATGCTTCTGTGGGTCGTATTAGAGGGTTGCAACAAACAACCTATGTGGTCGTATGGATTGGAGGATTTGTTGGACAAATTTGTCGTTAAAGGACCGTTCCTGATTCTTTTTTTCATGTGAGACCATGTACTGCAATGTATGACTTAATCAAACACCGTTACCTTCAGATGCTCTTGGAGGAGTAGGTAGGTTTAGATCTGTTTAGATCTGAGACGATGCCACCTCATCCCATTACTTTCCAAATTCTTTCATTCACTTTGGAGATGAAGGATTCAACCTGTCCCACACCCATGGCTGTCATGGGCTCCTTTGCTTTGGTAATATGTCTTTTTTTTTCACTCCAGTTTCACGATGAGCCCTCTGGTAACAGAATTCACAGTGTCACCTATTTCTTGTCGTTCTTGTAGTTTGTCTGGTCTATTATCATATTTCAGTGCTATGGAAATGACATCAACATGAACACTAGCACTTCATTTGCTGGTGAAATTCCTCAAAATGATTCTGCACTCTGTGTACATGACATGACAAGTAGAGTTAGGCCCACATGATATTTTGGAATTACAATGGCATGTGCAGTCAATGCAAGATCAAGCGACATACAGATGTCAAAACAGACTCATCAGCATGTCTCTCAACCACAAATTTAAATAAATATCTAAGTCAAAGATAAATTAAAGCAGCTATTCTTGCATGAAGCCCAACGTGCTCTTCCCAAGCCTGCATTCATCAGTTAATTCACAGTTTAAATTTTTGTTGGTTCATGTCAGACTGAGAGGTTTTGCCCACGCCTTGGCAATTTCGATTCTGACTGTAGAGATGCTGATGGCAGAAGGCAATATATTTGAAATGTGTGTGGTGTTGGCAATCTATTATGTGCATTCGTATATTAATGTATAATTATTTTGAGTGAATTGTGCTGAGACTGATCGATTGTTCAGTTAGCAGTAAGACATTATACTTTGCAGCAGGACCTCGACCTCAGGGATCATTATTTGTATGTGCAGACAGTAGCTGTGCTGTGTAGAAGAAATCATTGGCTGTAAAATGACCTGTGGGAATAATTCACACATCCAAAGTAAAATTTACATTAATCCTTGCAAAATGAAATGTTTGTGGGTGTATGTTTATGCATGCATGTTAGTATGCTGGCTGCATAGTCCATGAACCTTGGCACTGAGTGTAAAATGAACTGTGTATGTGCTCCTGTGCATGGATGAGTATATTTATGTGGTGCTGTGTTCCTGCATCAACTATTTTCCTTGCCACAAATACTACAATAACTTCGTCTGCAGGGATATAGTTTCCTAGTACAGTCATAGTTAGTTTCCCTTATTATTTTGACAACAGTGACATATCTTTGGTTGGCTTCCCTCTTCCTTTGCATGTTGGAACATAATCTGATTCATGTGCAGTACAGTAAAGCTCTTCCCTCCTCTGTCAGATGACATGCTAATAAGTAATGTGTCTGGATGCTGCCTGGTGGTTTGAAGAGATTCAGTGGAGATTATTTAAAAAAAGGTATAGTTTAGGATTATTGACACAAGGTGGTATGACTTACTTGCTGCTACTGTCGTAGTACTGATGCATGGACATTTTCTTTAGGCCAGAGTTATGGCTGATTGTCTGGTTGCTAAATGAATAGCAGTCAACAGGGTCAGCTTAGGTCTAACATTTTAAGCCACAAAAAGGGATGGCAAACCAAAATATGTAGTTTTTCGTTAAAATTGTTTGCGGTGTTCTCTGGGTGTAGAAAACATCATGACACTGAGAATCCGAAGGCCTCTCTCTGCAGATAGAGGCCAACTGGTCGATTTCCTCTGATTTCCTTCCCGCCAGTTTGACTGACCTGTTACTCTCGGGACATGGTAACATCAGTTGTTAGCCTTTTTAATACTTCACGCTGGTTTTGTGCTGCTCCTGGATATAAATTCACAATTTTACCAACAGACACGAGAACAGGCAAGGGCTAGGAAAACACTTCAACCTGATACGGAGCTCTAGCGAAGGTATCAGTTGTGGACTTTCTCACTTCAGCTCTACCACTGCAAGCCTCCAAACTGCAAGCTTTTAGCAAGATAGCTCTCCAGCAATGTTAGCTATGAAAACATTTGCTGACATATTGTTGCAGTGCAAGTAAGAGCCATAGCTAATTCAGTTCCACAAGTGGGACATTTTCACGGGTTGGTCTTACCAGATTTGAGACAATAACATTATCCTGCAAGGGGAAGTATCGCCCACCCAGTCCTGCTGGAATGTATTACTGTAGAAAATGCAGCCCCTAAACTCCATTTTATACAGTTGTCTTTTAGGAGCTGTCTTCTCAAATCCTTGTTTTTAACTGGGTTTAGCGTATCTTTAAACCACCTACAACAAAATGCAATAATAATGTATTCCAATAATTACAGCCCCAATTAGACAAATGCTATATCTTTGAATTATTTTATCAATAGAAAAATGCCACTGTATTACTTCACACTGTCTATCAGCTCCAACAGGGAAAATCTGCTTTGTGATACACTCACAGTGAGAGGTCATACCACCCTATGTCAGGAAATCCAAAGTCAGTCAAACTGTGTACTGAAGTTAACTTGATGATGTTTGCATTGCATTGCATCACTGGAGACCTTTCCAGCAGCAAAGGACACAAGAGTAGTAGCACATACCAAAATCCATTCCTCAAGTGAGGAAGTGTATCATATAAACAACTCTGCAACCTTTTAGACTTAGTTTCCTTTTATTTCCAAGTAAATTTGAATAAATGAACTTGCTTAGCATGCATATGAACATTTTCACTCACTTGCTCATGTGTGGATGCATGCACACACACATAAAAACACGCACACAGCCTACGTGCATTGCTTGCCAATTCTTGTGCAGAGTTAAAGACAGTAGCAGCACCAAGTCTGCACTGAGGTCAACTCTATTTACGGAGCAGACAGCCAGACTCCTGGAGCCGGGCAAAGAAAAAGGCAGACTGAAATACAGTGGAGAGGAGGAAGGGAGGCCTCGTAACCTGAAACCGACCAATAGTAGGAGTTCCTACACACAGGCACGCATGAAGTCAAGAATGCATGTACACACACACACACACACACACACACACACACACACACACACACACACACACACTCTAAATTAAAATTTCCAAAATCCATCCATCCCATGGCACCAAGTATTTGGAAGAGATACAGAATGTACTTCTGTGAGCACCACAGAAAGAAGCACAGTGCTATGCAAAGTCTCTCATATTGTAGAAATGCAAAAATCAGGGACAGCATTAAAAAAAAAAAAAAAAAAAAAAAAAAACCTCGCCCACT
>OMLB01021708.1:10441-22290 GCA_900302555.1 Myripristis jacobus
GGAGAACAAAAAAAAAAAAAAAAAAAAAAAAAAAAAAGTCCCGTCTCAATTGATATGAGATTGATGTTTCTGCTGTTATGTAGAAACAGTTGCTATTGCTGTTAGTTAAAATATTTCACAGAGGATTTCCTCTTTAAGACATTATAAATTCGTCAGCCTTAGAGGAGGATATAAAGGAGACCATAGCAACTTATCACCAGCCAGACCATAAAACACTTTGTTAGATGTCTTACTTTTCCAGTGCATGCTCAAACAGCATCTCTAAAAAAATTGTGATGCACTGACTTTGTTTTGACTTTGTTGAGAGCAGCAAAGTTTGTTCTAGTTTGTAATCCTATAGGCTCTCAGCAGCTTTTGGTCCATTAAATAAAAAAATATATATTTTATCAGTCTCTCCTCTTGATTCCTGGTGATTCATGTCTCTTTGGGAATACAACTCTTCACTTCTCCTCTCCTATACTGTATCACAGCCTATGAGACTATGAGGGGGAAAAAACTTTGTTTACTGTGAGATCATTATCTGGCAGACAAATTGATTAAGGCCTTATTTGGATCCTCGTTTGGCTCCAGCTGAGAGAAAGCACCTATCTTTCAGTTTTTGGTTAGGTTTGGACAGAACTTTTTCAGGTGTAGGTCATGTTGCACTTGAAAATTTGTTTCAGTTCCCAACAGTGATAGCTGCCTCATTTTGAAACACTTGGATAACCAAAATGAGCTGTTCTGCTTCCTCAACTAGGCTATGAAATAAAACTAAATATAAAATATGGGGTTATTAGATTCAAATAAAACACCCCTCAGTCTCCTCAAGATGATCTTGCAGAGCTCACATCCCTTCTCTGCTGACCAAAATGATACAGCTGCTACACTTAGCTCAGGAAAGCTGCTTAGACAGGTTAGGTATTCCTAAACAGGCAGATGATTTGGTTGACTTGCTTTTGTGTCAGTGTCTTCTCTTCTAATTTATCTTTGGAGACCATCTGCAACAATGCTGGGCATCAAAATAACTCGGTTGCCCTCTGCTATCTCGTTAGCCATTTCCACCAACCAGAACTGTCCTTGACAACCGTTCATGACAGCACAGAGGTTCCACGTCCATGCAGGCAGGGCGCTTTTGACATATAGGAACCAGTTACTCTCTGGGGTCTGGAGGAAAGCAGCTGCTGCTCCTGCAGTACTGCCATATCCCCTTATTCTATGCACTACCTGGTTTTTGCCTCTGTATATTCTGTTTTAAACAAACTGAAGATGTCTTCTGAAGAATCATACTGGTTAATGTCAACCTCTTTAGTTTGTTTGATTTCTCTTTGCAGCCTCCATGTTTTCATGGTCATTGTGTTTGGTTTGGCATCATCAGTCACACTGCAGAACTGCACAGCGCCATGCCTGCTGCATCAGCCTCACAATGCCCCCTTTTCTACTCCACAAGAAGTAGCCTGCACTTCCTGGTTTTGGCTGACACTTCAGGCAAAAAAAGGAGTGCCAACTTCACAAAAATAAATCTATTTAAATGCTTCTAATCCATCAAAAAAATAAATAAATAAAATAAAAATCCCCATCACCTCCAGTGTGTATACAGTGGTAGATCTGGGTTAAATGATATTGTTGATACAAACTTTCATTTTCACTCTCATAGGTACAAAAAGAAAAAAAAAAGACTACTCTGTTGTGGATGGATGAAATGTTTTGCGTTTTGTTTTTTTTATTGTTTACTGACCCTTTTTGGCCCCATTCACTTGTTTGAGGAGCTGCCGACAAGCAGCCGGATCTCAGACCACGGGGATGCACTGCAGGAGCTAAAACCATGCATCAATAACACTACAGGTGAGGAACTCACATCACCTTGTGTCAATAACTCCAAACTGTGCTTTTAAGCATGTCTGATATACTCTGCTGTAAAACTTGTGGAAACTTGTACTTGTAGAGCCCCATAAAGTGTCCAAGGCAGCTGTGATCTAAGAGGTATGAATTAATTGTCACAAAGAGGGGAATTACAGGATACAGATGGAGGAACAATAAGTGTAATATGCCTTTCTAAGAAGTGATTTCATGTAAATTTATGTATAATTTCCTTCATGTATATTTCTGTATAATTTCCAGTAGACTCATACCTGAGAGGTGCGGGTCTAAAGAGACGAGGTGGGGAGGAGAGGCACAGAGCAAAATGAATGATATTCTCAGAAGAGATGGAGAAAGGGCGAATTGAGTTTGTGCTCTATGTGCTTTGAATTTCAATCCGTCTCAGATGAATACAGGGCCATAAATGCTCCCAGTGGGGTGTAACATGCCATTTCAGATCTAGGGGTGATGATTGATATAATTAGAACTAATGGCCCGGCCACCGTTTATCTCTCATAGTAGTGGAATATGATCTGACTTAATACACAGTATGATTTGATATCCCTCTATAATGTGTGCATCACTTCATGTCTGTTTTTGAAAATAGCCTCATCTGTATCCTGATGAGTGAAAATATTGCATCATTGCTTTGTTCAAGATATTTCTTTTTAAATTTGTAATAATTTACAAAATTATAGACTATACTCACTACTGTTTTCAGTTTTAATGTCTTTGTGTAAAGCTGACCTTCATACAACTCGCCAGATGTTGAGCTTTTGAAAAGAAAAGGAAAAAAAAAAAAAAAAAAGATTCAATCTCTGTTTAGTCTCTGCAAAGACTGCTGTGTGTGAGGAACCCGCAGCCTGCATTTGGACAATATCGCCAGCACCATATTGGCATCCTCCAATGATTTATGGAGTGTATTCTTCTTTCTTACAGTGGCTTTACAACTGGAACCCAGATTAATGTGCAGTAATGTCAGGTATGCAGGACTGAACTCTTCTCCTCTAGGTCGATATATATTCCAAATGGTTCTGTTTGAAAATCATAACAGCAGCTGCTCTATAAAGTCTGCAATACCCAGACCACTGGCAAACTGTAATTTCTCCTTTTTAAGTACAAAAAAAGCTATAATTGATAAAGCACATTTGTGTTCTGCAAATAATGGATAAGCCCCAGACATACTGAATAAATGGAAAAAAAAACTGCATAGGAATTACACATAATACAATGTCTTCACTTCCTAAGAAGAAAGGAATACTGTGTGCTCAGCGCTGATCAAAGCATATCCCCCATTCAGATTCAGACAGGTCTCTATGCTGGTAATGAATATGAAAATCAATTTAATTTAGTTTCTTTCCTAACTTCTGCAAATCAGGGAAGATAATTTGGTGTTTATGCACTTTTAACACCTGTGCTTTTTAGGACACCATTTTTCAACACTATGTATATTAAGAATGCATGCATGATAAAGCAACAAATGTGCATTATCTCAAGAAGACACACAGATGTGTTAAAAATTGTTTTAACAGTGTGGAGCATCCTGCAGGTTGGCAAGGCAGCTTGAATCTACAGGTTTTTATTTTGGCTAATTATCTGAAGGGCATGAGAGAGGGAACTTTTTTTTTTGTTAGGCGAAACTCATTTTGCTTTGCATTGTCCCCTTTTCATTCATGATCTCTACTTTATTTTGTAGCTATTAAGATAGTGAGGGTGGGATGATGAGGTGGCTCAGTGTTGGGAAGTAATAAGATGACTGGGTAGATACACGGCAGCATTTACAGCACCTTTCCATTCCCTCTTCTTGGGTCATTAAAGCTGCATGTTGGCAGCTCCAAATGGCAGGAAGATGTGACTGTTTGAAAAATGTAACTTTTCCACTTGGAAATCACACACATACACATATTCAACACCAGAATTTCATGTGGGAAAATCTAAAAGATCAACAGCCAACACATTCTAATTTCCAGTCAAATAACGCAACTTGGCCACGCCCCTTCTACATCTGACACTGTCACCAAAGGCACCCTTTGGCATCAGGAGGACACATGCCAGGCTTTCTTGCTCTTATCATGCATCAGTGTCACATGGTTAGGCAACAAAACCACTTGGTTATGGTTTGGGAAAGGTTAGGTTTAGGCAATAAAATGGAAACTGGACATGGTCTCAGTCACCCAGAGAAAAGCCTCACTAGAAATGGAAAATCAAACTCTGGTCTCGTGCGTGAACGTCCTGTGTCTTACACACCTCCAGCCACCCCAAGCACTTCCTTTTGCAGACTTTGGCATTTTTTTCTGTCACCATCCCTCCATTTTTTTTACTGGCACCAAAAGCTGCCTTTGGCGTCTAATGGGTGCCTTTGGAGTTGGTATGAGATGCAAAAACGCCTGACCAATCTGCAGTATTTGACAGACTGACAATGAAAATGGGCTTCAATTGCAGTCTTGTAACATCCCCTCAAACTGCTCCAAATACTTTACTACACTACAGTATGGCAGTGGTTCTCAGCTGGTGGTTAGCAGTCCAAAAGTGTGAAGTGTGAGTGTGAGTGGAGGTATGCCCTCCACTTTGTCAAAAAAGATAAAAACACACAGATATATTTCAAAGTGCACATGACCAGTGCAGCACGTTCACTGTGAACTTCTACTTCCCACTGCAATGTGCATTCCACCAAGACTAACTTCATATACAGAGGAGGCAACTCAGCTCTACAACACGGCCAAACACAAATAAGCTATTTTAATGTCCTTTTGTTATTATTAATAGATTTACATATTACTGCTGGCTGAGTTTTGGGGGCCTGTGTTAATCTCTAGTTGCAATGACTTTTCACTTCATTGGGTTTTAAGCCCTCATTGCACTTTTCTTGGTGTTTTGTGTTTTAACAGTGCATGGAAGCACTGCGGATTACTGCACTTTTCAATTTGCAAAATAAAATTAAATGGCTCTTAAATTAGCCTATGGACCATGCCTTAATGACTAAGACTACATTTGGATCCTGATGTGAGACCAGTTGAGAACCATATCCTCTATAGGCTGACAGCACTTTGTCGAACCAGAGTAAATTGGACAAATGAATATATGGACAGCTGTGCCACAAGGAATAACAGCCTTTACTATTAGAGAAGGGAGACAGGGGAGATCTTCACTGTGACCTTAATTACTTTATTTTCTAGGTCTTCTTGTCTTTCTATTGCACGTGGAGGGCAAAAGAAAATAGCATGTTTCAGAGTGTTTGTTGACAATAATCACATTCCCCCAGTGGAGAGCTTCTTCATCAGCAGGAGTGAGGAGTTCAGCTTTGTGTGGCTCTGTCTCATCTGGCTAATCAAGCATTCCTCTTTTCTTTTCCTTCCTACAGATATCCCAGGGCTCACCTCCTTTTGACCTTGATTGAAGTGCCTACCTTTTGTTTCTTTACTCCATTTTCCCTGCCACTGTTTTTTGACTTGAAACCACATATACTGTAGGACTGTTTTTTTCCCTCAGCTTGCCTCATGGACAAAAAGTCAAAGTCAACATTCTTTTTCCTTGATGCATTTGTAGCAGTTTGATCTACTTTCTTATTCCCCTCATTCCCACCATGACTTTGTAGTTTTTCATGAGGACTATTTTCTCAGGATCTTGAACAATATCACTAATCTTATTGGCTGAATTTCTTCTGTCCGCTGAAGAGCCAGTGAGATTACCGACATTTCCACTGAATACATCGCTACACGATCATTTCTTCACCTTTACATTCAGATAATGTACATAAAAAAACATGGATTCAATTTTAGAGCTTTTCCAGAATGTCCATGTTTGTTCACGGTTAGATTTTCCATCAAAACTGCATGAGGCACATATGGTATATCATTCATCTTTATATTTTGGGCTTAGGGATCTTCTTTATCAAGAACCTGTGGTTGTTTACGGTATTATAACAAATTAAACACTACAGATTGTACATATTGGGTTGAAACTCCCAGTAGGAAACACAAATGGCCATCACTGAATTAATGGAGGTTTGATTGTGTTTTAGGCTTAATCCAAAAAGACAATATCCTATAAATTATGACACAGTATGTACAAGTGTAAGGTTATGGTGTGTAACTAAATGACTTTTTTCTGGTATCTGGCTTAAAATTGACCACACTTTAGTGAGGAAAAAAGTTTAAACTGACAAAAAATAGAGATGGACAAGTGAAACAGCATCCATCTATTAATCCATTACCATGTCTGCTGGCTGTGTGGCAAACATTTTGTCATTTAGTCTGATAAGATCATTAGTATTTTTACATGACAGTCCTTCCTCATTCAGCCTTAATTTTCATGTGGAGCAGACCCCATTTGTGACATCAAAACAACAATTAAAGTAATTACTTAATTAATATGATGACAAATAATCACACACAATTATTAACAATTAATTGTCTAATCAAAGATAATGGAATAGGTTATTTCTATAAATAAAGCTACTGATGCGAGTTTGTGCCTTTGTTTTCGAAATGAGTTACAGTGGATTCAGCAACAACAACAACAGCAACAACATCATCCCACTGACAGTGTTTTTGTGTGTCCATGGATGTCTGCCTCAGTTTCAGGAAACCACAAAAATTAGTGTTGAAGCTAAATTCTTGCTTTTGGACTATAAAGGGATTTGTCGGAGACGGCAGTGCCCTCAGGGTGTATTTGGAGCATGTGATTGCAATTACGCCACTTGATTTGCTCCCGGCATGATGGTGTGTTTAAAATGTCATCACACAGTCGGAGGTTTTTCCCCATGGGGCACAGACCACTGTAAACCATTGGCACACTTGTCTCCACTGTTGATAAATCTGCAGATTAAAAATTTGGGTTGGCTTCCAGCAGAAGGTACAGGGAGGAGGAGATATGTATTTACGAAAGAGAGAGTTTCTTAATAGATGCTGGCACCCTGCAACATGCAAATGTGTGATAAGGAAGCTCTTTCGATCCTTCAAAGCACTGATTCACAAGCCTGGTGCCTGGGACCTAAAGTCCTGCTGGTTTGCATTCCAGCCATCTGATCTGAGATGGAATTGCACCTGGAACACCAGGTGACTGCAATTAACTTTATTTTAACAATTAACTTGTGGGTAAGACAGAAAACCGGCAATGCTCTGAGTTCAGAGGAACAGGATTGTGAGCCACTACATTAAAAAGAGTCGCATCTACCTTACTTCTGTGTACAAAGCTTAATTGTTGTTACCCCACAAAGAGTCACAACACTGGAGGAGACATTACACAAGGCTGTCCTTGTGCAAATTTAAATGTTGAAATCAATACCTATCCTTTTCCTCTCCTCTCCTTTGGAGTATTAAGATAGTTTAGAGTCCCCAGGAGCGTATTTATTCAGCTCAATAAAGACAGTTGGAGACAATGCTTCATTTTAAAACAACAGCTGCCATCATCAAAACATATGTATGCACCGTATTCTGGGGTCGGGAAACTCTGTTCCCAGTGGTCACAGTTTGATTTAGGGCCTTACCTCAAGTAACGCCACAGAATAAGATGCAGTTCCCCAGCTAGATAACTGCTTATTAATCTGAACCACCACCTCACAGTGCTCTCTCCAATATAGCATCTGAAAGGGGTAAGGCTACTCTTTTGTTTGACAAACATGAAAAGATCTTGCTCAATTAATTAAGACTGATTAGTTTGTGGCAAGACAGCAATTGATGCATTCATTGATGACAGAGAACAGGACTGTCCATCCTTTTGATTCATTTAGTCCATCCATTTTTTCACGTCAAAAGTTGAAACTAGTTGAACTTGAAGTATATGTAATATGTATATAATACACCAGCCAAAACATTTACAATGACAGAAACAGAACCAGTGTGGCCCAATGTAATGTTAGTCCAGTGACTGGTCTTCCAAGTTGCTTGTATAAAACACAAGGTTGTGTAACATGAAACTCATGTTTCCATTGGCTTGCAAGTGTAGCTGTTTGGGCAAAATAGAGTCTGAGGGATTTTAAACTCACAGAAAACTGACATGAAGAGACAATTTCTTATTGTTTGAGTGCAGTCAAATTTAAAGCTGCACACCTGGTCATGAGAAGGTGAAACACACACACACACACACACACACACACACACACACACACGTGAGAACTCGCATGTACTAATTTTGACCCTTGTATGCCATACCATTAATCAATATACTGATTAGAATAATTTTATTTTACTTTTGATTTTATTTCATTTGAAATAATGAGTATGCAGTTTGGTGATCCTGACTGAGTTCTGTCATACACACAAATTTTATACCTTTGTCTACTAATGTAAAACACTTGAGACTCAAATATAATGAAAATTGCTCGAGCCTTTACGCACTTTTTTGGTTTTGAGATCCATGGATCTGGGTTTATAGATTTTAGATTATTCACCCACCTTTTTTCCCCCCAAAACACTATGTCCATATCACATACCAATCAGACAAACAACAGAAATGAACAGATCCTAATGACGTAAAACATTTAATTTGTTCCTGTCTGGCAGCTCCCTCAGAGCCGCCCAGTTCTCACCATTCAGAGTGTTTTAGGTTGTGGTGTTAGTTTTTGTCCCTCCTCACTTGCCATCAAGATTACAACACAGCACAGCTTGGCATATGACTGTTGGTTGCTGATTTATTTTTACCATTATCCTTGGTAAATGGCCTGAGTGCGCAGTACAGTGCCCTGCTTGATGTTTATAGATATACATCCAACACACACAATTGCCCTGTACCACTATTCTGTTTACTGTCGTTTACATAGTCAGTTGGAGTTGGGTGCCTTGCTCAAGGACACCTGGGTATCAACTGCTTCTCACTCAATGCCCCCAGATTTCCACCCAGTTCAGGAATATCTGGACTGGATAGAAGCTCTCTTTGTGTCATTTATACCTGTCCCACTGTGGCTGGAATAAATATTTAGTTGTTATTCGGGGTAACACTGAGGCTGACACATTTCTGAGATTTAAAGCCATGTATTTTAATGGTGCATAAATCAGCACCTCATCATTGCAATTAGGTTCCATATGAACTTTTGCACAGCTGGTATATGTGAGGACAGATGCACACAGCCATTAAGAGTACAGTCATCAGAAAGGCATTTCATCATATCTTGTCATGAGATAATCTCTCAACAGAATCTTGCCAAGACTGGTTATGGAAAAAAAAAAAAAAAAATTCAGACTGACATTACTGATGTGACAGTCTGGACTAGTGAAGCTTCATTAATCTCTCCATCTATTTCTCTCTTTTGTAAGCACAGCATTTCCTCTCTCTTAAATCCCTACATTAATTTGCATTCTGTTGTTCGAGACTTTGTCAGGGATCAATGTGGCATTTACTTGCTAATGGAGCTCTGTAATAGCCCAAATTAAGATGGAAGAACCAGCACTCCTATTGACACGCTTTACTGTTTAGTTTGCTTCCGCTCCCCTGATTCTCTGTAATGAAAATGGAGGCTTACAAGAAAGATCCATATTCTACTGTCTGTCCCACATCATTTGCTTATGTCTCACTATATTAGGGCACATTGTGGTCTCAATTAGCATATTCAAGTCATGTTGCTGTCTTTTGTGCAATAATGAAGTGTAAAAAAAAAAATAAAAAAAATACTGCTATTCCCATGCTTATACTCAGTGTTCAATATTGGACCATTAAATCTTGAGCTTCATGTCCGCCCTCTTGAGACCTTCACCTGATAGCCACCCTGAAGAACCAGCGTTCGATATTTCCATCATGAGACATTTCTATCTGCTTTCATAGCTGTATTTTACAGTGGCTGTATTTTCTACAGATCTATCACTGTGCCAAGGTATCAGTTACAAAAAAAAAAAAAAAAAAACACTCAAAGGATTCCTTTTTTGTCAGCATAAAAAAATAAAATGTAAAAGGTAGAGCTCCAATAAGTTTTCTGAAGCAATGAATAAAAGACCATCTTGGTATCCAGTGTGGTTTTCTAGGAATTTGCCAACATTTTCTGTTTCTGAAGTGCTATAACTAAAGTAAATTGAAGCCCATTTAGCAGTGAAAACTAAATACAGTCCTTCTGTTATGATTACCAAGTGGTAACTCACTGCAGGCACAGACAAATGATTAGTTTGAAAAGGTAGAAAGTGTTATACTGAGGAGGGTGGATGGTTGGCAGAGAAAGCAGTGGAGTAACGACGGAGGCAGAACTGGGCAGGCTGGAGTAGCAACAAGAACTGTGAGTGTAGTTGGTGGTTGCTTTGGCCTTGTTCAAACAAATCAGGCTTGTTTCTCAAATCAGATCTTTAAGACAGCCTGTCTGTTATTTGCAAGTGAGCAGGTCAGATTTGTGCACCCTGACATCACCAGCCAAACTGCACTGGCTCCTGTGGGTAACGGTGAAATCAGATTGGAATCGCATCTCAAACCACCACCAAATGTGGTCTGGATCCAATTTGTTTTTATTGCAGTCCAGACTTTCTAAAATCACCGTGGACACAACCTGGGCATGCCAAAAAATGGATTTTGGCTGGCAGTCTGAACAAGGCCTTTGAGAGCTTGGGAGGTTACAACTTGGCGTGATGAACAGCCAAGCATTTTAACTAGAGGTAGATGATCCTGCAGACACAGGGAAAACAAGGTGAGTAAGATCTGGAGATGAGAGGATGGAAACCCAGGGTTTATGTACCGCAGCACTGATGAGCTGAGTGGAGAGCACATGTGGCGGCTGAACAGGTGAATGGAATCGGCAGCAAAGGAGGAGGAGACTGGAGACTGCCTGCTTGGGACAAACCACACCCACAACACAAACAGGAGTCACAGGTGAAAAGGGAAATCTTACGGAAACTAAGGGAAATAACAAGAATCACAGCCGTGACTTTGACGCCTAATGGTGCCTACAGACTGTGAGGTTTCAGCAATCTTGTAAGTTTAGTCCAAGTCACACTGTGTGACATGGAGCTAACAAACTTGGGTACGACATCAGGGTTGATGTATGCCGACTGTGCAGTGATCACACCAACTGAATCTTGCAGGCTACGACGCAGGTCAATGTACAAGAAAACTTCATCGGCATGTGTCAGCCGCCTGCGCCACTGTAGCGGTAAACAGTGACGCTAAACAAGAATGGAGCCGTTACCATTGTGGTGTTAACGTGTCCGGACAAAAATCCATAGAAAAGGAGGAAGAGGAGAACGTGGACCCCACATCCCAAACATTTGATTTTGCTTGTTTTACCTCAATCACTGTTTATAATGTAAATTATGCTTCATATTTGGCTATCCACTTTGCTGCTGTAATGCTTGAAATTTCCCCACTGTGGGACTAATAAAGGAATATCTATCTTATCTTATCTTATCTTATCTTATCTTATCTTATCTTATAATGGCCATCTTTGAACCTCTCTCACAGTGTGACGTAGGACAAAAGATATCACCACATTTCTCTCCCCACTGGTCATCTTTTGTCTGGGATATCCCAAAATCAGAGTGTATACCAGGCTTAAAGGTAATTCTGATCCAATTCATGGGAACATCATACACATATTATGTAAAATACAACCCGCTTTAGGCTAGAGAGAGCAAGAATTTCTTTCTACTTGTGTGTGCTTGAATGTACATTTGGTTTATATGTGTGTGTGTTTGAGACAGTAGAGACATAAAAAGAAAGATGGAGTCTCATTTGATGCAAACACAAAGGAAGTTCAGGGTGTCTACGGAGCCAATGGCAGTCTGGTCACTAATGGCTTTGAGCAGAGAAAACAGGTTTGACCACTTCCCACACTGGCTTTCCACAACAAATTATGTCTAACGTTTTAGTCCTGGTCCCATTTTACTCTAGGTACCCAAAATATTCCAAAAACCCAAATGCTTCTTCTGTCACACACACACACACACACACACACACACAGAAAAAGTCCTTTCATGGCTTTTTCTTCACTATAAGGGGTGGACAGATGCACTAAAGATAGATATTGAGTAAATAACTATGCCAGATGGCCTTATTTCTATCCTCAAATAGTCTCTATCTGGAGACCGGTCCATAAATTAACC
>OMLB01021711.1:0-20538 GCA_900302555.1 Myripristis jacobus
CTGAAGTTTGCCAGTGAACACCTGAATGATTCAGAGAATGCTTGGGAGAAGGTGCTGTGGTCAGATGAGACCAAAATCGAGGTCTTTGGCATCAACTCGACTCGCCATGTTTGGAGGAAGAGAAATGCTGATTATGACCCCACATGACAGCCTCGAAACCTTAAGGATTTGGAGATGATCTGCAAAGAGGAGTGGACCAAAATTCCTCCTGACATGTGCGTAAACCTGGTAATCAACTACAAGAAATGTCTGACCTCTGTGCTTGCCAACAAGGGTTTTGCCACCAAGTACTATGTCATGTTTTGCTAGGGGATCAAATACTTATTTCACTCAATGAAGTGCAAATCAGTTTATGTCTTTTATATAAAGTCATTTTTTGGATTTTCTTTTTGATATTCTATCTCTCACTGTTAGAATAAACCTACCATTAAAATTATAGAGTGTTCATTTCTTTGTCAGTGGGCAAACTTACAAAATCAGCGAGGGATCAAATAATTATTTCCTCCACTGTACATATCATACATTTGTTTTGGTTTTCCAGTACTGAAAGGAAACGAAATATTATTTATTGTTTAATAATTTGTGTATAAGATATTGTCTATTTATATGTGTATTTTATTTCTGTAAGTTGAAAATGACCGAAATAAAAATTCGCTAAACTAATTCACTAAACTAAGAGCAAAAGTCAAATAACTAACATTGTTGTGTGTTGCTGTATATTAGGTGCTCTTCCTGTATCAGCTGAGCTTACAGTCATGAAAAACAAAAAAAACATCAGTCACCAGTGAGCAGGATGGAAAGGAGCATGCCTGCCAGGGTTTGGAGCTCACTTTTCACTGGCATCACCATGCTAACAATGTATTCACTCAGAGTAGATGCTTCCCTCTGGTAGAGTGAAAATGCCTGGCATACGCCGAATGGCATATGTTATTTCAAGAAGTTAACAAAGGTCATGGCATTTGAAACTCAACAAAAAGGCACATTATCAACTTTGTAACTCCTTATCTTTCCTACCAGTCTCGCTATCTCAGGTTGTAACTCCGTAAACTGAGTGACAGCACTGCACAATGAGGTGATGCTTTCAGTATAATACTGCAACTTTAAATCCAAAACACCTCATCAGCCTCACTTGTTGGTGTGATATCCAAACCAAAAAAAATGAAACGCCATCCGTAATGTGCAAGTGTCATGATTACCATGCCATTGTTGCTGTTTGGGCTTTCTGAGCATGAGACTGACAAATATTGTGCTATTTACACATCATAGCAGCAGATTAGTTACTGTGCATTAATTTCCACGGTGGTTTATGAAAGATAATTACTTGGCGTATCAGGCTCAGAAAGGCATGCAAATGAGCAGAGTTCATTAGAGGCATTAGAAGCGCGTTACCCAATTACGGCATTCTGCTTGGCTATGCCAATGACACAGACACACAATTTGGATGCACCACTCTGTTGCCTATGTTCAAACCGGTTAAAATTAGGACCCAAATTACCACCATAAAATTTATAATGGGTGTGTAATGGACTTGGTCTAAAAACTACAAAAACCCACAGATCAGATCTAACACCTTTCATATCAGTGGGGGGAAAATGAAGGGCACATTGTAAAATCAATTGCCCAGCAGCAGTGTGAAGGGTTGCAGATAGAGAATCCTGTATAATAACACCTAACTCCCGAGCACACTGTACATACCTCTCCAACCACCACTGCACCACTGTCCTCCAAAATCATCAGCAGTATCAGTTCTATCTAGTGTATGATAACACAGTTTTATCAGCACATGCAGCGCTGTCAGTGTTAAATATCTGGAGTAATATGGATTTGAATTCAGCGCCACTCACTCTAAATTCAGTCAGGGGGATTTAGTAAGCCAAAACATGGGATGATTTATTAAGCTACGGGGAGCTCACTAAAATTTCCAGTCCAGCCACGGGACATTGTGGGATAGAGAGGCCCAGCATGAATTCCTGCATTTTAAGAGTGGGATGATAAAGTTGTCTTGAATCTCGATAGACTACAGCATTTCTATGCAGTGGATGAACACACAGAACATGAAACGAAGGAAAAAAGTGAGGTGAACAGTGAGTCATTAGATAAGAGGTAATGGGTTCAGATAAAGCTACACTCAAACAGTATGGCTGTCATTGGTCAAACGTGATTAAAAATCAATGTTTAGATGGGATGTTTTTTTTTTTACTTCTATTGCCCAGGATCCTCCAAACAAAATAGACTAGACATCTCATTGCATACAGCATAACATAAGGTAAAAAAAAAAATCCTACCATCTTGTGCTCAATATAGGGATATTCTGAAATGTTTACTTAAGAAAATGTTCCCTGAGTCACCTAAATGTGTATGTGAAATGTGTGCATGTATGTATATGTGTGTAACCTGGTGGTCACACAGGCAGCCAGTGAGTTGTTGCAACTGATCCAGGCACAATGAGAGAGAGAGGGTGGAAGGGCAACTGGCAACAAGATCTATGCAACTATCCAACGTAGAATAGATGAGATCCGGTTATCTTTATGCAAATATAAAGTGACATGCTGTAGTGTCCTCGTAGTGGCAGCCAGTTAGAGGGTCGTTCACCACATGCTCTTCCGCGGTAAAAATGGCCATGGATTTTGTTCCTTTCAAAATCAGTCGCACAGCCCATAAGCAACAGTCAAGCAAGGAAAGCTCATTGAAGTCCTCCTCTTGGGGCAGTTACTCATTCTGCACTTGGAGGGGGCAAACCACCTTTTTCTTACAAAGAATAATGGCCTTGGACTTAGGTGCTGAACCTCATCCCAATGCATGCTGGAGGTTTCAGCTTGATGCGGCCAACAGGACCACGCCATCTGCAAATAGAACAGACAAACTCCTAAAATCAACTTATTCTCAAATATCCAGCAACTTAAAATCTGGTCCCTGAAAATCATGAACAGAACTGGTGACAAAGCACAGCCTTGACGGAGTCCAACATCCACTTGGAATGAGCTTGTCCTAGTGCCGAAAAACCCAGCCAAAATCAAATCAGCTAGAGGTAACTGTCAGCAAACTGGATGGTTAAGAGCATCTCTTACTCTTTCAAATATCTGTGAGTTACCGCCCATTTGCTGATGTAGGCGGAACAAGTGAAGATGCCATTATTCCTGCATACACAAAGTATTTACTAAGACTGGACATGCTAACAAACACAAGCACAGATTATTTATTAGCACTGCAAGCATAAAGAGAAAAAAGCAAGGGCTGCCACATGTAGACCCTGGGGTTTCTCAGAGGATGAAACATCAACTGTGTATCAACCATCACTCGTGGGTAGATTCTAAGGTTTAACCAATATCTGTCGCCAACAAAGAGATGGAATCGGATAAGTGCTAACATAGACCTCAAGCTGTCAAATGCCAAGATACTTCTCATGAAGGTTTATAACCCAGGTATTCATTCTCTGACCTAAGTGTGAGTCAAGTTCCCTCTACCACAAATTAATTCTCCCCTCACTTATCCTGGTGACAGAATCCTCCCATTTAACCAGAATTATTGCTCTCATTAGGGAGGACAGTCACTCCCCTGTTTCTCTGCCCGGCTGCTGACCACGGGTTAATGAATAATAATAAATAATAACACACTAATGATTATGCTTGGATGGCCTAGTATGACAGCTCCTCACTCAAAGAGGGCCACAGCACCTGAGGGTGGCAGAGAAGGGGGAATTGGAAAGGCATTACACTCCTTTATCTTCAGGATCATCAAGGGTCCTTGAGGCAATTGGATTATTCTGGAGACATTATACACAATTGATTGGTACCCTGTTGAGTGAGTGCAGCCTTGTGGATGTGTGTGTATGACAAGAGTATTACCTTTTAGATTGCTGGGTGAGTGTGCAGTGGTTTTGATGATCATTATAAATGCACTGGAGCAGGCTCTCTCCCAAGGATCCACTGATGAGCTGTGAAATGTGTGCAAGGTGACAAAAAAAGTGTGACTTCTTGGGTCTCATAATGCCTAGCATCCTCATTTGTAGCAATTTTTCATTGTTTTGTGCATCTTTTGATCTAACACACCAACGTATATGTATGAAGAGAAGACTAAAAAACAGTTCATAACCTGAAGCAAAAACTAATAATTTGCCAAAAACTCTGATAAATAAGACAGATAGATGCATGAAACCACAGCAATAACTAACAACAACAAAAAAAAAATCCAATTTCATGCCTACAGAGTGAATGTGATTCCATTGCGTGCATTTCCCATGGAGTGAAAAGAAGATGAGATGAATAGCAATGAGGAAGCTGACATCTGTCCTGGCACTCAAAACTACCGCTGTTTTGGCCTTCACTAAACAAGGAAGCCGCACCACTACACACAACCCACAGCTGTTGCCATTGACAGTGACTATTCAATTTATTGATGCAGCAGTGTCTGGCCCTCAGCCTGGATTAGCACCTCTATCTGTCTTTCTCACTGCTAATTTTTCCAAATTGATACACCCTCAGTAGCCAGCAGGTGTGGACATACAGTAAGGACGATTACCATGTCCTACAGATAGCTGAGACAAAATGCATGCCACCTAGTGCAATACATTTTCAAGAGTACTAGCCTAAAAACAACTTCAGCTAAAACCTGACAGGTGAGATTTATATGGTTTCACATATCTTGTTTCCTACATATATAATATTGCACATAGTATACAACTATATTGTTTTTGTTTTTTGTTTTTTTCCACATCTGCCAGCACCGACAACTGCTGACTTTTCCCTTGGACTCACACAGCAACTCACTCTGCTGGCCTGTGCAACTCTATTGGAAAACATATCTGAAAAATATGAAAATGAAACTACCTTGATGATAAATTACTGCAATAAAACCACTGATGTAAAAGTATTTCTTATGTGACAGAGATAAGGTTAGGAATTTAAAAAAGCCGTTGCTCATGGCACACATATTGCCATGGGAAGTTTTCAGAGTATTTTTGTGCAGGCGACTTTGGTTCTCTCTAAATGGCTGTCTGGGTGCTCATATTTCCCCATGAATGCCATCCTCAGTGTATTAGTTGAGTGCCAAGCATCCACATGACAGGAAAAGCCACTGTATTTCTGACTGTGGGTACAAAATCAGGTTTCATTTCCACCACCCAGCTCAGGTTCATTTCAGGCTTTAGAAAAACCTGCTCTGCTTTCTGTAGTCATGTGGCACATTCCCTTATGGGCTAGACAGATTTTCAGCCGTCTCCAAATAAAATTTGTTGCCAAGATAAGTAGCATCATGTAAGTAGTTAATTTATGTTCTCTACTGAGAATTTTTCCAATTAATGAATATTTATAATTGTACGTTAGCTGAATGTAATGTGCAGCACTCTTCACCCCAAGTTAATGCTAAAGAGGCATAGAAATTGAAAACATGGAAATGCAAGTAATGGACTGACTACATGAACTGACTTATCTTTCCCATGTTATACTGTACATGGGTGGCTTCAATAAGCCTTTTTCCATTGAAATATTCAAGGAACACATAAGTTGCACCTATCAAGCAAAAAAAAATTTTCCAGTCTCGGCATAAGTGTGGTTCATTTTCACATCCAACTTTGAAAAAAATAACTTCCTTTTATTCCATGGTACCATTTGTGAGATTTGTGCAGACATTATGCTGTGCATTTGTGATGTTATCTGCAATGGTGCCACCAGCAAGGTAGAAATGTGTGATCCCACACCATGTTAAGCAGTCTGTTGTAGTCTGACAAAGGTCAGCAAAGGTGATTGGTCAGCACTGGAAATTCCACTGGCCATTCTTGTGCTGTGACATAAGAAGATTATATCCAACTATCCATGTCCAAAGTTACTTACTCTGTCATTTCAGTTAAGGATTATCCTGATCTACTTAGGGGAAAATGGGATTTCAGTAACTGTATACTTTAAGTTGCTGGAACATGAAAAATGTCATTTTTGCTATGGTGTAATGAATTCTGTGGCACAGAAATGTCCCAATGTACACTCAGAATTTTGAGGCTCACTGCATGTGGACAATCGGTGATAGTCCTATGTAGGAGCATGATTATTCATCAAAAAATAATACCAACAAAAGGTAAAAAAATAAATACTACAACTAACAACAACAACAACAACAATAATAATAATCATCATCATCATCACAAGGACACCTTCTCAGTTCTTTCTGGCACACAGAATGAATGAACGGATGTGGTTCTTAAATATTAAACCGTCAGCTTACTCTTCTGAACCTCGAAAGAACACAATTCAAGATGACAAATTTGATATTTGGCACTTAAACTGGCAAACTGCTTTGAGCTGTCCTTACATTTGCATCCCCCATCCATCTACATGTCGCGCCGAGGGGAAAGAAGTGCCTGAATCAGGAGAATCAGCCTGGGAACTCCGTCAGTATCCATTTTGCCTAACCTCCGGGCTCTACAATCCCCCAAACATCTGCTCTATCCAGATCCTGAAGCCTGAACCATGTCTCCAACTAATTACGACATCTTGAGGAACTAAAGCCAATGATGAGAAAAGCAGGTGCACAGAGCTTGAGGGCCGTGCTAACCAGGGTTTCATGCACAACACAAGGAAATTAATTCACCTTGTAATTGGGCGACTGAGGAAGTGCACCAAGGATGTCTGGGCATACATGAGAAACTAAACAGACATCCACTGTGGATATACACCAAGGCTTCGTTTTGTATATGTAGTATATGTAGCATCTAGCACGGCCTGATTTTGAAAGCTCTTTTTGCATCATAGCTCAGTATAATATTTTATTTTCAAGCCATCAAGCCTTAGAGCCAGTCAAACCCTATAACATCATAGCACTGTAAAACCTTGATCACAGGCTTCCTTCTCAGTGCAGAGTAGAAAAGCCTAGAAGATGGTGCTAATAAGACCCACCCACCATCTTCTCATTGGTGTCTCAAGCTATTTTATAGTTTTGGGGGCCTTTTAACCCTTGTATTTGAAAAACATATTTGGCTAGAAAGTGAATTCTGAGAGCTAGAAATTGTAGCACCCGGCCAAATTATCGAGCCGTTGGTACTGATACAGAACTGAGTAACTCCCATAGATATATTATCAGCATTTTGACCTGAAGAACAGTAAAACCAAACAAAACAGATAGATTATTAAAGTGCTAAAGAAATAAGATCTACATTGGAAATGCTTTTGTTTACAGGGGATGAAGTCAGAGAAAATGTCTACAGAACAGCAAGGAGAGGACAGATGAAAGACATGGTGTTGTTGAGAACATTTTCACATAATTTCTCGACTCTGCATGTGTCATCTAATGTCCACTAATTATGATGATGTGTGAGCCGCCCTTTGGGCAAACATAAATAGAAGCTGATGCAAAGTGTGTGTTGAGCACATAGAGCATGTGTTTGGCTTAATTTTGATGGAGCAACATCCAGTTCCTCATTTGGAGTCACAAAGTAAGAGCTACACCTAATGATTTCTTTGTTCCGTTTATTCAGCAAACTGTCAAACTTGAGCTCAGTTGTAGAGCTGTAGTCTTATAAACCCAGTGGATTATAAAGTGACTTCCCTCACTATCCTTAAATACAGTCTCAGTTAAATCATAAACATTTGCTGGATATTACCAAAAAAGTAAATTTAGTAATTCAGATCCAATACAACCTATGCACTGCAGCAATGAAAAAAATGTTAGAATATAATGTATACTGGGTCCTGTTAAAAGGATATCAACTGGTTTTCCACTACACTGCAACCAAGCAACAACAATCTTAGCCATTACATTTTCCTAACCTTAACCATGACCTTTTTCTAAACTTAACCATCACAACAAGTCCTTTCCTAACCTTACCATAGACTTTTTCCTAAAAAGCTTTTTAGCAACGGAAGTGGCTAAAGCTAATGTTTGAGTGGTTAAGAGCAATGGATGATAGGAATAGATGTTAACAGCCTTTTGACCCACAAGAAGGTGCAGCAGGGACCTACAAGTCACTCCCTCTGGTGGTGATTATGACTGATAACCTCCATTCAATGGTGTGAGAAAGGTCAAAGCAGGTGATGGCAGTGACTACAACACTGCTTTATAGCCTTGTAAACTCAAGATAAATCTACGTTGTTGCCTGAGTTTAGGATGCTGGGCCTACATTGGGTAGATGGAGTAGCTCTAAAAAAGCTCATAGCCCCAGGCAAACCACTGACCACCTATAATCTGTTCCTGGGGAGAAGTAACAGAAAACAAATGACTATTCTGTCTAGAGCGGCCAGTTAGCCTAGAGGTAGGGAGCCCAACTCATGGCAGAAAATTTGCTGGATCGATCTTAGAGGATGTGGGCGTGCTCCTCCTGCAAAGAGGCGAATGGAAGGCTGGTATTACTTTCGTGCTGCACATTATCCCAGAGTAACCCCTAAACTGTTTCACGGATACTGCAAGCAATTTTGTGCTCTAAGCTCTTGGAAAAAAAAAAAAAAAAAAAGCTTGTGTATCACGGGCCTTGAATGTCTGAATGACGGAAGGATGTGTGGAGACATTTCAAAAGACTGCTGTCTATAAAATAAAAAGTATTCAAAACTCTCAAAGGAAAAGCAAGTTTATTAAAAGGTGTCTGTTTTCAAAGCACAGTATGAAATAATTACAAAATCACAAGAAATCTTATATAATAGATGTAAAATCGTACATAAACCTTATAATACTTATGATGTGATGACCTCATGGCTGTCTCATGATAAAGACTTTGAGATGACTATATGTGAAATCAAAGAAGAGTGAAGAACAGCACACAGTGCCTCTGAAAGGGCTAACCATCTGCTCTTTGAAAAGCTGATAATGCCAGTGTCATATGACAGACTCAACAGCGAAACCCACGCATGAACAACTGAGGTGTAGCTGGTGCAAAACGTCTTCCTTGGTAAGTCTTGTTTGCGTGGAACCTTTTAAATGATCCTTTGCATTTTGTGAAATTCATTTGCATGGGATCATGAAATCATATGCAGGTGTTTAAGGTCAAGATTTTACAATTTGCCACTCTGATTTACCGAAGCAAGACATAAGGTTTGCTGCAAAAACACTTAAAAAAAAAACAACTTTCTCTGCAGATTCCACGTGTGAGTCCATTTGTCAATAGCAGGGGCAAGACAGAGGGTATGTGTCTAGAAGAAGAAGAGGAAATTTTAGAAAATAAGACCTTTTTCACAGTCATCATTTTGTCTTGAATAGCCGGTAAACACAGGTGTTACTAATGACATTAATTAAGGATCCGTTCCATCTAAGTGCACCGGAGTCTTTCCAGCGAATCAGCATGAAGAACAGCAGGACTCTGGCTCTGTTAGACCTCAATGGAGCTTTAATTAATGTCATTAGCAACACCTGTGCGTACCTGCTATTTCATGTCAAAATGGCTGCTGGGAAAAACGATCAATTTTGACCGATCTCCACAGTTTTTACAAAGCCCGGGGTAATATTATTATCAAACAGATAGGGCTTCATTTTCTCCCAAACCAATGCGTGACTTTGGTGCTACTTCCCCTTTAAGAAAATCCTTCCCACTACCAGACAAGGAATGAATTGAGGTCAAACGGTCTAATGTTCATGGTGAGAAACACTATGACGAGGTCAGGTCAGCCATCCAGTGAGGACAGTAATGGCCGCTTTGTGTCTTGCCCTGGCAATGACAGAAATGATTATGGGAACACCCTTGAGTTCCTGCTGAAGTAGAAGATCGCAATATCACCAGGTCCAGGTCTTGGGTGGATAAGAGCTGATGGAGCCAAAACAGGACAAAATAATACTCGCCTCTTGTTAGGGGTGTTGGATACAGCATAGGCCTAATTAAAGTTTTTTGATTTGATCATTTCCCACCCCCATTATGTCTGATTTGTTCTAAATTCCCACAGGTTTTTGTGTTTTATTGGTGTTAGGAGCTAATAACTGCTACCAAGCTTTGATTCCAGAGACACTATTTTCCTTTCTGTGGTAGTAGTAAACAAGACAAAAAAGAGAACGGGATGTTACAAAGCCATATACAAAGTCCATGACTCACACTTCTTCCACAATCATTCTGTCCTTGCACTTATTGCTACCACACAGTGGTGTCTAAAAGCAGACGGCTTCCGTCATAACAATTGTTGTCCTCGATGACATGATGTGTAGCATTGTGCAGAAAATTACCTGCACTGAGGCTGAAAGGGATGTATTGCCATGACGCATGCTTCCACAGCAAGGTTGAAAATGGGATTCTGCATTGTTGACAATGTGCAAAATGGTTTATACAGTGATATGTGTACCATGCTAGGAGCATTGTGCACGAGTCAAACCAATCTCACAGCTATCTGAATACTCGAGCTGAAAATGACACACATTAAATCTCATCCTCCTCCTCCGTTCTGAAGTTAAAATTTGGAGACTTCAACATGACGCCTGCAAAGCAGAAAGACTGAGAGCATCCCAGCTCTTACCTTGCTTTTGTGTGAGATTTGTGGTATAGTCAGAAACAATCTCACTGCCTTTGCTTATTTTTTTTGATACATTCAAATGAGAGTGAGAGATTTTGGATTTTATAATTCACAGTGTTCAGACACTATCACAGTTATTGATGAATATGGATACAATTCATATTCCTTTGGTATTGTGTTAAACCAAGCTTCCCAAAATGTGTCAATTATTTGATTTTCACACTCAAAACAGGAGCATTTATGTAAATGTTGAAACTGAGAACCTTGTTGTTTTTGTCTGGGAATTGTTATTGTTGTTGCACGGCTTTTGTTTACGCTTGCACGCAGTTAATCATCAGTTTTCAGTTCTTAGTTCAATCTCCTGAGAGTGTTGACAGCCAAATGTGACTAACGGCTAAGATATGCCAGCAAAATAACAAAATAGATGGTTATTTCACATGCATGATGCATGATGTATCACAAAATGGTTTGAATGGAAATATATTTGCCGGATAAGATATCAACTTCTTCATGGTGACATAGTTGCAAAATTCCCACCCAAACAAAACGCCTGTGTGGCTTTAATTTAATGTCAGCCATTACATTTGTTTGTGCGATCTTGAATCAACTCACTGAACTGGACTATGTTCCATTTTTCCAATTTAAACCTGCAGTAGGTCATTTTTGCACTTTGGCGGCCCCATGTGGTAGTTGAAGATAACTATTTGACAACTATTACTAACAACTATAACTATTTTAAATGGAAGATTTCACCACCCACAAAACATGTAAGGGAATGACAGAAAACCAAACACTCCTGCTTATATTTCTTTGTTGTAGTGGCTGGTAAGGGTGGAGATCAGCCATAATTGGTGAGTCCAACTGATCCAACGGAGTTTGTGCTAAGGTTTCAGTTTCCCTCTTCTTGTGCCCACTGAACATTGACCAATGAGCCAATCTCCGCAGTTTGTTATATTAGATCATCTGACTTTATGAATAAACGCATAAAATCCACTTTGCACCTGATTAAGTAAAAAAACAACAAAAAACGAATGATCGATAGATGATTCATGTAGTCCAGTCCCCTGACTTCAGTCTGTTGAAATGTCCTCTTGTGTTTTGCTCTATACATGCAGTACTGGAGGCTAGTACTCTCTTCAAGCAACATCAGCGCTTGTTCTGATTATACAGACAGCTGAAGCATAACTGCTTGATTTCTCATTGCGCGCTCATTTTTCTTTTCATGACTGTCCCCGAGTCGGCAAAGCCTGTCTTCACTGGTGATGATGTGTTATGTTTGCTGAATCATATTGCCTAAGCTTTCACTCCTCATCAAATAAAGCAGATGAGAGTTATCGACAAGCAAATTGGCTTTTTGATTAAACAGAGAACCACAGATCATACACAGTGGCTTTGAATGAATGCTATGAGTCCCTTCTAATGCCTCATTCCATTTTAGCCAGGTGGAAAATGCTTCCCAGCAAGAATAACAAACAGACATTCAATGGCACGAAGCACGGATGCTACAGTCTAATTGATATTAGCTTTTACTTTGTTTAAATGCACTTTAATGCTGCGTTGCTAGCAGCTGAAAAAACATCACATTAAACTGGTGAAAAGAAACAACTGCTAATGGAAGCAAATTTGTATTGTTGACGCTTGGTGCATATATTGATTTGCATGCACCCTTGGGTATTTCATTCCTCCTTTGATTTTCATTAAAAATGGGGCCAATGAAAAGCGGTCGAACCCCGTGAATGAGGCCTCCCCTACATCACATCTGTGGTTTGCTTGCTGGTGGTTCCATGTGCAGCCTAAGACGCTGCTTTAGCCACACAGGCTTACAGACACGTGGCTAGACCACAGTCCAAGGTGATCCCTGGTGTATGTGCGAAGGTTGAGGTGGAGGGAGGGGGAAGAAAGAGATCAGGACAGTGGGTGTGCTTCTGTGTGTGTGTGTGTGTGTTGGCACAGAGGATCTATGGGAGAAATGCATAGTCTTTCCCACCAGCCAAAATAGCTCGGCCCAGCAGGGAGTTTTGATAGCTTGTCCAACATTACGCTGACCTCATCTCCACCTCAAAGTAATGAAAGTGGATGTCGGACCTGCTCGGGGAAAAAGCCTATAAGAAGGAGGTGGAATTGTGAGAAGGCACTGAATTTGTTTGAAGTGTTGTAAACAAGCTCCATCTCGCCTCTGTTCCCTTACCTACCCAAGTATGGTAGTCAAGTGTAATATGCACCTGCTGTTCTCGCTCTCTTCTCCGTTCTTTTTCCTCAGAGCAGAAAACACTGGTTATTCTTCTGTGGACAAAACAAAGAAGATAGAAGTAACATAAAGGGAAATGATAATGTATTTCTACGTCCACCTCCCTAGGTGCACAGTAATTGGTGGAGGTAGCGCTATAATGGTTGCTCCCTTAGGACAGCAGGGGGGTAACTGAACCAAACATGCCTCTAGTGATGATGGCATCTGAGGAACCCTAATGTCATCATCATCTCCTGCTGAGGCTACCCACAGGCCCACGTCAGAGGCATGTACGGGGCTCCTCCAAGAGTAATCGGTCTGGTAGCCTTTCCTTTGACACGAGACAAATTCAGCCTTTCATGACTAAGCTGATCAACCAGGAGATCAACTCTCCAGCCCAAGCTTAATGAGCAGAAACAGATGTGACAGCTCAGGGAAAATTCAACCACCGTTAAAGATGTGCACTAGATAAAGGTAACCGAAATCTTCGACATTCACATGGTGGAAGAGGATCCTAGTCACACCCTCTTAACTTGAGCCAAAGATGCAGACTCCTTTTTCCCAGTGCAATTACACTGCACACTTTGCACATGAAATAATGTAGCATCTCATCCCAGGCACTTTGTGCTTTGCACTGACGTTTTTTTGTATTCTATCAGCCTGTCGACTCCTAATCCAGTTTTATAAATGGCGATAGACACTGCAGCGATTTATTATGTGTATTACTGTGCTTTAAAGCTATGCGGTTTTATTGTTCCACTGAGTTTTTATTGTGGTTTGAAAGTGTGTTTTTACTGCAAATCTTATTTGCAAACCAAATGTCCTTTATAGGACAATAAAGTTTGAATTGCATTGTTTAATATGGCGTTTTCAATGCATATCAAAGCATGTCAAATGGTTCACTCTGTGAGTTTCTTGTCATTCTGTGCAGGGGGTTAGGGTTAGTATTTTGAGTCTGTGTCTGGCAGATAATGAATTACATCATTGTACCTTGCTGTTTAGAACATGGAGGAAAAAATTCCAGTTTTAGTTGCAAATGCTAAACAAAGGAATCTGCATGAAATGTGATACTGGGAAAGGAGGGTCCAATGCCATCTCAATAATGTATGATTAGCCAACTTTAAGCATGTTAATGCCTTTGAATAATTCAGCATTGGCACAACGCGTGGAGCAAGGGGAATAACTGGTGTGAGGTTTGCCAGTGCCCACCTTCTCTCACAATCAACGCTTTTTCTTCCCACCACCTCCTACTTAACACACACACACACACACACACACACACACACAAATGCACTGTGCTCTCAAACTGCTTTGCCTCGTGCTGACATCCGTCGACTGACAGCACTGCACAAGGTCAGGTCAGTCAAGGCTAGTACGCCTTTCGTTACCCTTTGGGAGAGCCTCTCCTCATGAAAATGTAAAATGTTGGTCCCATATAGAGATCATGATGTGGTGTAATTTGTACAGCCTTGGCCAGCCAAGAATAAACTGAGGCTTGATCGGCAGGCCACCAGCAGGCTTGTCTTCCCTCTTTTAATTAGGCTGTTCAGGGAACGGCGTCAGGACGACTGAAGGGCAGCTGGCTATCTGTTAGCACAGTCGTGCACTGATCTCCACAGCCGGCATAGGAATCGTAGACACCTGCGGAAAAGCATTCAAATTTGGAACTTTGGAGAGTGAAAACACATCATGAATGATAGAAAATAAAAATATAGTCCTGTTCTCTGTGCATCATGCTGAGTAGAGAGCACAAACCTGATGCAGCAGTATGAGAAACTAATCCTTTGAAGCACACTGGCTCTGCCTGAGTGTTTGAGAAATCCTAAACACTTTGTTACTACTCCCCTCTCCCCGCAGTACACAATGTCCAAAACATTTTCAGGAAGGATAATAAAGCAGTGATTCTCTATATTTGTATTCATGGCTTAAAAGTTGTGTGACTGCGTCGGAGCCACTGTTTGACATGCCGGTATTGCCCATTTTACCCAAAGTGACATGGATCCATGCTGGATTCCTCACACAACTCATCCCACACAACACGGAACATGGCAATCAGCTGCTGCCAGGCTCCCCATGCAAAACAGATAAAAAAAATGTAAAAAGTTTTGCCACTGACAGACACAACTGCAGAAAGAAAACATACTTTCCTGGGATTTGTGGTAGGTGGCAGTGAGACAGAACTCCGAAAAGTAGTCTAAAAGTGTGGCTATACTGAGTTGTCTTTTCCTCCGTGTCCTTGCAGGTGAAATGAGGAACTGTCTATGGAAAATCATCAGCGAAAAACAGTGTACAGATGAGACTGAGCTTTTGAAGTAATAACATCATTCCATTCAACAACACAATTAAATCTGACAACTTGACATTTTAGAATTCATAAGGTATATCAGAGGGGCTCAGAAGTTTTTGGTTCTCAGCTTTTTTAATAACAACTTCTATCTCTCACAACTTACAGGAAAATGTGACCAGCCCAATCTCATTCCCAGGTTGTCAAATACCATAGCTTGGTCACGGCCTTTTCGTGTCTTATACCAATGCAGAAGGCACATATTAGAGTGGTTATGAGACACGGGGGATGGTGACGTGATATAAAGAGCGAGGAAAGTCTGCAAGGTGAGGCGATGGGGGTGGATGGCAGGCGTGTAGGCCACAGGATCTTCAAAGGATCTTTGTTAGAATACAATTTCCAGTGAGACCCTTTTTCTGACCAAGACTGTTTCAGTTTTGTTGCCTAAACATAACCTTACCTTAACCAAGTGGTTTTGCTGCCTAAAGCTAACCATGCGACATTGACACGTGATAAAAGCGAGAAAGCCTGACGTGTCTCATGTGAAGAGTGCCTTTGGTGTCAGTATCAGACATGAAAGTGGCATGACAATGCATGGCGACCTGGGGATGCGAATGTGTTAGAGAGACAGAGGCAGATATTTACAGTTTCACTGGTTACATGCTTTTTTAAAAAGGCGCGTTTCTCATACAATTTGGATGCTTCAAATCTACTTGCTGCCTAAATCAAATGCAAACCACAAACTGTACAAAATGTGCAGAGGGAAGAGCCTACGCTCGAGCAGTGGCCTATTACGGAGAAGATCAAAGGAGCATATTAATTTCTGTTCTAAGTTAAAGCTGTGTTTTGGAAAGATGGAAAGGTTTTGTCCATGTGGACCAGTGGACCTTTGCCTCACATCCGCTAGAACGATCACACCGTAAAGGAGACTGGGAATTAATTTGGAGGACTCTGAATTATGTGATGATAAATTTCAGGATTAAATCTAACTTACATTGCAGGTGCTCACCTTCAGCTTTTTCTTCCCCCATGGGAGATATTTAACATTTTTCCAAGTGCCAAGGAAAGTAGGGCATGAGAGACACAAGCAGTCAGCAGATGGCTGTGTTTGCAGTAGCTAATGGTGTGTGGAGACTTCTGTAACTTTTGGACTTATAGATTTTTCTCCTTTTCTTGGGTGAAAGTCGGAGTATGAAGCAGACATTTGTTCCAGACATATATTACATATTATCATAGAGACAGATACAGACTTAGCGCTATCAGAATGGACTGAATGATTCATTAGTTTGGCTTCTGCACATTGCTTTAGAGCTTAAGCTTGAAAAAATCAATGTCACTTTTCAAAATAACTTCTTGTATTCTTGTGTCTGCCAGTAAGGTGCTTATGTGACCTTCATGTCAAGTCTGACATTTATATTTCTTATCTGTTTGGCATTTATTTATTATTGATTTATTGTTTGTTAAAGAATTAGTCATCCTTTTTGCAGTCACTTTTTTACCTTCAAAATGCATCAAATGGGAGTGAATTTCTATTGGATGATCTTGGAATATGTCCTGCATAGAACACCCTTTAATATAAAAGAAATATGTCCTTTATCAAACACATTATACACACACGCATGCACACACACAGAGTCATATTATGCTGTTGTCCATTGGATTAGCAGTTCAGAGATGATTTAGAAACATGAGATCTGATAATACTTAAAACACATGTTCTACAATATGGAAATTTGCCTAATCCTCAAATAAATAAGGCGGGGGAAATGTGCTGTTCTCTCCATTTTTGTGTTGTCTGTCATCTTGATCAGAAACTGCCAAGCTGTATCCTCTGGTGTTTGAATATATAAAACCTGCTGAAGTCATTTTGTTGCAGGTGGGTTAATGCAAAACAGAACAGGAGAAATATCTGTCTTGAGATTTCATATTCCAACATGTATCTTGGGCTGGGACGATTCTTTTTTTCTGATTGTGTGCGGGTGCCATTCATTTTGTTTCCCTGTGGTAAAATTAATATGTTTATTCATTGGCTTAATTAACATGTCATCATCATCATTGTCATATAAGCCTTCTGTTACTGCTTTGTGGATCTGTGTAGCTCAGTAAGTACAACATTAGTAAAGATGGGCTTTCACCAAATGGCGTATCATGTCTGTCAATGGTATGCAACAGTCAATCCTTGGAATAAATGTATTTTCAAATTGTTTTCTCCATTCAGGCGGCTCTTTGGCTAACCATTTTCCATTCAAATTGTTGAGCATGTCACTCTCTAGCTATGTTCACAGGTACTGAAAATTAACCCAGATACTCCATACTTTGGCTTTTTCAGTGAAAAAATGGTTGCCAAGGGCAGTTTTTGGGCTTGTATTTCAAAAAAAAAGAAAAAACAAAAAACAAAAAAAATGTTGACACATATCACAAGCTTTTCTTGTCATCATGACGTTGCGAGCTGGCTCCCTGAAAAGTTGATCTTGTTTCAACCGAAATAACAACACAGGTGACAGCACTCTCTGGGTCTGTTTTTTTTTTTTTTTTTTTTTTTTTTTGAGCGGACGCTTTTTTTGGCACCTTTTCATATTTTTTTCCCCCCTGGCAGACTGCTCTCTCTGTGGACAGCACTGTTTTGTTAATTAGTTTATTCAAAGCAAAAACAACAGTGATACTCACATAATACATTTTTATATAAGCAGCTTAAGATGAAGAGACCTAAGAACTTAACTGGAGTAGAACTGGAGTGGTACACATGGAGGTTTTATTAGCCAAATACACTGATTGTACAAAATATTATGGGCAGCTGAACTGAATCCAGGTTATTATTGATTTGCCCTTTCAATCAATCAAAAAAGAGAGGATGCAGATAAAAGGATGTTGATAAGTTAGAGAAGGGCTGCTGAGCTACAAGACTATTGAGAGGAAGACTGTGCAAAAGGAGCTGTAACTCAGTATCATGAAGATATTTTGCATTTTGTATATTCAGTTTAATCCAACGAGTTTTTAAGGGTATTATTTTTTTCCCAATTGCACACAATATAACTATCTCTATGGCTCAGTATCTTATTAATGGGAAACAAGATTCTCATTCTCTTGTCATATTTTCACTTTGTTACATCTTTAATTATCATTTTGACATACAAACCTATTTCATAACATGATTTATACTGTTATAACAAGGTTAATTGGTATGTCATAACACAGAAAACATAATGTCATTACGTCTTGTCATAGCAAGAAAAAACGAGAAGTTTCTCATCATAATGAGACACTGAGCCAATTTTATTTTTACCATGTGACAGCATCATGCCCCCATACTGATAGTGATGTCACAGCGTTTATGAATTCACTGTAATAACTAATTTCTAAGTTCATTAAAAATGAACTTTGAGGGCACTTTGCCACCGTACAGTTTGCACAGCACTCACCTTGGCTCTTGTCTGCCTGTCAGGTCCTTTCAGACTGAAATGGCACTATTCTCCTGAATCCAGATGTTCCCATCATTTATAACTCTGGCCCAGCCTCCAAATGACGTGTCACACACTTCATTACCAAAGAGACTAATGTTTGCTGAGAGTACAGTGGCTCCTTTCAAAGGCAAAGCCATTTATGGGCATGTGCTTTTTTAACGTTTTAAAGTGGCCTCTCCACCTGCTGTCATTCAGAATTCTTGTCAGTCTGGGATTCGGCTGAAAATAGCGAGAGATGATGCTCCATGATATCCCCCCTACTGGATAAGCACTTGCTTGCTTCCCGGATTGAAGTGGACCACAATAAGGCCAAAAGCCAGCATTTAGATAAGGCCCTGCCTGCAGATGATAAATGAAGCATTCAGAGTGTCTCGCTTTGTTCTTCACTCCCCTTTTTCCACCTGCCAGACTTCTAGCACAATCTGCTTCAAAATGTCCTCCATTCGGCCGTTTGAAAAGGTAAGTGTTGCTGGACCTATCTGGGCTGTCATGCTGTTGTTTTTTCTCCTCTTTCTTTCTTTTTTTCTTTTCAGGAGATATATCAAAATGATGTGGCATTTCAAAATGCTACCGATTTGACTAGTGCTGTCTCTAGAACACAAGCATAATTTCAGACTTGAAAAGACAGGCCTGTCTACCTGTGTTTTGCCATTTACCTGGTTATTTATAGGCAATGAGGATGATGTTTTCAGTGACAATGAACGACACATAGAAAGATAATAAAGTTAAGTGAAGGAATGTTATTTGATTCTATGTTCACTGTCAGACAGTGTCAGTGTGGATCGAAATATTAAGAGCTGGGAAAAAAGAAAACAAAGCATTACATTGGTCTAATTATCTATCTAACTATATCTATCCATCTATATCTGTTCATCCACTTGGATAGATAGACAGCAGTAAAACAGAGTACAGGTGTTAAGGTTGCTGGATATTTTATGCACACACTCTGAAATAAAACATTATTAATATTTTTGACCTGATTTTATCTTGAAAACCAACTACTTGGCCATAGTGTACTACAACAGTGCAGCTTATGGAAAAAAACAATATTGCATCATTATATTGCTCCAAATTGCTCCTGCTAGTTTTAACTCGCTTGCTTTGCCACAGCAGTCAGAAAAAGTAGCTGCTGCTTTTCAACAGCTAATAGGGATCCTAACAGGATACAAGCAAATAAAAATACACTTCTCCCTTTTTTCTTTTTATTCAAATGAACTCACTCATAAAGTCCTCATACCCTGTGAGATATAAGGAAATACGATAAAATTTTGGAAATTTTTCACTCATGTCGGAGGATTAAACGTTGACTGACAGCCTCTGATTTTGGGAGATTGAAAGTTTAGACAGAGATACAAGAGAAGTCATGCGTCACTTAGAAAGGCCAGTGGCAATTTGAGGTTCTCAGGTTTGATATAGGACCTGTGAAATCCTTTTCAGCGCACTGTGGAATGTAAATGAAGTAGGTGAAGCTTTCATAACAGCAGTGAGGCAGATAATGAAATCTGCCAACAGAAAGCAGCTCATAAGAGCTATAAAATGTAGCGTTGATAGTCATCGGCACAATTCATTTGACTGTCATATGGAAACTCTAGATGTAGTTTCTTAAAGCCCCAGGATTTCTCTTGTGCTGCAAGCTTTGCTCCCTCATAGCGACACCTCTGTGTGTCTTGAATGACATGTCGGTTCAGATATTGACATGTGCATTGACATGTGAGCGATAGCATCTCAACACTTCTTCCTTGTGAGGCCCATCTATGCCCCCCCAGGGACAATACTTTGTGTCAGGGACCTGAAGTCTGCCAAGGCCTTGATAAAACATTTATGGAAGCCTGCCAGGGTCACCTTGAGATGGCCGCTCTGCCTCTGCCTGTGCACGCTGGAGTCCGTGTGGGATTGCATTATCATCACTTTTTCATTGCACGGGTTCATGAACAGCTGTAGTTTCATTCAGAGTTGTCACAGAGTCGAAAGATGATGGACGCAGCTTTCACCTTGACCTTGAAAAACGTCACTAAGATTGCAAAGGAGATTCTGGTGTATTGTGCCATGAGTGTGTGTGTGTGTGTGTGTGTGTGTGTGTGTGTGTGTGTGTTAAGTATTGTTTGGAGTTTACTCTGTGCGTATGTGTCACCTATCACTTTGTAAAATTTACAGATG
>OMLB01021713.1:0-10965 GCA_900302555.1 Myripristis jacobus
TACAGTTGAGTAGCACCTCGCCGTGGGTGGAGTCGTCATAGCAAGGCGGCGCACCGTCCAGCTCCCTCTGGATTCTTTGGGCCGCCACCAAGCACAGAAAAGGCTCCACCTCTTCATTTGACCGCGGTAGCGGTTTGCTTGCCATTTTCCGACTTTGCCAACTTTAGTGACGATCAATGCGCACGGTCGCTGTTGCCGTTTTTTTTTTGTTTTTTTTTTTTTCTGGGGTTTTGTTTTCGTCACTCCCTGTCCAATCAGTGGCCTGCACAGCGTTCACGTCACATTTTCGGCTCGACTCAGCTCGCTTGGAACCCCGGCTGAGTCGGTCCTAAAATGGGACCTGCTAGCAGGTACTACCACCTAATGGAAAAGCTCTCAAACCGAGTAGAGTCGAGCCGAGCCGAGTAGGTACTAGTGGAAAAGGGGCATTACTGTCATTAGTAACGCCTGTGTTTATCCTGCTACTTCATGTCACAATGGCTGCTGGGAAAAGAGTCAACTGTCTGCTTGTTGTGGCTGATATGAAAAAGATAACTGATACCATTACTTTTGCATTTGCTAATCACCAAGCAGTAAGAAATGCCATTTCTACTGGCACTTCTCTCTCTCTTAAACTACTACTAGGCAGCAATAAAATTCCTATTAGTTCAAGGGAAAACCCTTGTATGGCTTGAGACCCCCCACATTAAACATGATGCACAATACAACACCCATGATCTAGTGATTTTTTTTTTTTTTTTTTTTTTTTTTTTTTAAATAACCCACATTGAATGACAGTCAAAACAGAAACACTACTGAATGTTAAAAACAAAAAGATTTAAGTCCTCAATGTTAAGAGCCAAAAAAAGAAATGCAGCTACTGTAAGAAAATGCTCCACATTACTGAATGGAATCATTGTGTGATATTCCATTATTGGAACAAAATAATTTTGTCATTTAACAGACAACAATGTTTCAGCTACCGATATATTGTGCATCTCTAAAATAGTTGCACGTGATATTGTACAGTAGCTGTGAGCAGGGATACGCAACACTGGGAGAGATGACAAGGAGGAAGGAAGAGATTTGGGGACACACCCTTCATTATCGACTTAGCCATCATTCCCCTTTTTCGGTCTTCTTGACAGAAGAAACAGGACGATGAGCACATACTCAAATAACTCCACTTACTATACACTACAACACACACAATGATCTGCATGAATTTGCTGAGGCTACAGGCTAAGAGTAGGCAGCCAGCATGCGCCAAACACAATCAAGTCTGAAGCGTCTTGGACAAACTGTGCAGATCGATAACAGCCTCCTGGTTTGACACTAAAAATACAATGCTGCCCTTCAAACCCAGCGGTTTCACCCATCCCCCAGCTCATTTCCTGTATAGCACTTAAAAATGGCTGCACTCTTAAAGGATCATACGAGTGATTTTGCATGTTTAGCAAAATATCTACAAACTGTATACACTCTGGGGCACCCCAGTGGCAAACATGGTGGAGCGTGTACCCCTTATCAAGGCTAAGTCCTTACCACGGTGACCTCTGTTTGATTCCAGGTTGAGCACTTTGCTGCATGTCATCCCTTCTCTCCCCTGCCTTTCTTGCCTCTCTCTACTGTCGCTATTATGCAAGCAGTTGTATTTTACAACTCACTTTTCCTTCCTTTTATCCTACCAAAGGATTCTATTCATTTCACTATGATATAAAAATTGAATTCAGGGGCTGTATGATAAAATTGCAATTGGCTAATAGCACACTACTGAACAGCAATATCATTTACAAAAACCCTGACCACTCTCTTGCCTACTGATCCACTTGCAAACTGCTGAATGTGCCCTGTATTTCCTCCACTGCAGCAGACACAGCAGCAGGACAAATCAGTGCAAGTCATGCTCTGCTGACGCAAGGGTATATACTGAGAGCTGTGGGCGTCCAGCAGAGGACAGACATGCAATACACTGCACCAACTGCAGGCTGTCACTCAATCCTGGCATTGGTGTCTGGTTCTTTTTCTACACAAGCTTGGTAATGTCAAGGCTTCACCAAGCAGGAGGAAGCCTTACAGATTCAGATGTCAAAGTTCAAACTGGGGTATCATGCCACATTAGGCAAGGCATGGAGAAAGGACAGTGACTGAAAAAGTCTGTCATAGAGAAGCAATGTTCTCTTTCCAAGTAACATTCAAATGGTTCTTGTGCCTCAAGAGTGGTCCAAGAATCGAGCTCAACTGAATGGATGACCTGGTTTTGTTTGGCCCCTGTTAACAACTACCATATGGCCAATGAGCAAGGCGCTGACCACCAGCTGCAGTCTGCTATACAACTTTAAAAAAGAGATATGCCCTGATCTTCCCAAAGAATTAATCTAATTTCTTGACCTTTCCCATCTGTACACTAGAGTGTGGACACCCAACCTGAGTGTGTCAGGCCCAACAGATAGGGCTGGGTTTGGGCACAAATATAGACATTTTGTTCAGGATTAGTCACGTCGGTGTTATTTTAGTGAAATTCTAGTGAAAAAATAAATAAATAAAAATGATGGACCTACCGTCTGTTCTGAGCAACTTCCTGTATAGTGCTGAGTTTATGTTACAATGGTGAAGGCAACACATAGGCTATTTCAGGTGGTAAACTGACCAAGCTAACAATGGAGGACAAGCAAAATCTCAGGCTCGGGTCAGGTTTGGACATAAAGAGTGCCTTGCAGGTTCAGGTCGGGCTCGGTTACTATGCTTTTGGGTTTGAGCAGTGGAAACCCTTAAAGAGACAAAGGGCCAATGGTTAATATTTTAACAGGTAAGAAATAAACAGATTTACAGTGTGCTCACCATTTGTTGGAACCAAAGACTCGGGGGGCAAGGGTGGGCACCAGGTAGTCAGCAAGGCAGAGCAGCATGACTGTGCAGGAAAGTCCAGTCAGCACTGATGGGTCCAAGTAGTAAACCAACCTGCAGAGCGGACAGGAGCAGTCACACATGAGTACTAACCTCTTTCATTCCTACTGTTCACACAGGAACTAAGAGCATGCTGCAAATCTAAATATGGATTAACAGGAATCTGTCATTCACTTTACATTCACTTACTATGGTTTTCATAACTTCAAGACAGCTGTTTGACATGTGGTATCAGACTCATGTGGTAGCTGTAATGTTGAAATGACTGGCAAACACAGGATATACAAGGCCTAAAGCAGAGGGCGGAAAGTAAACTGGAAATGAGTGTGTGTGTATATAAACAGAATGCTGCGTGTTAATAACAGCCTTTCAGTAACACACCAATCAGTTCCTGGATGTGGTGGATGAATTATTCCTCAAAAAAGTGTAACTTATGCAACCTAAGCTCATTTAACACTTAAATCTGATTCAGGCTTATGACACTGTTTTGATTCCTCATACCTTGCTTTGAGGACTCTAGAAGGCTTTACCAACATAACTTCGCTAACAACCTTTCAAACCAGCTTCACAAGCTGGAAATTTAAGGTTTGATTCAGACTTTGAAATCACCGCCTTTCTGGAGCAGAGTCATTCAAACTAAATACCATTCAACATATCAGATCAGTTTGCTGTCAAAGGTGTTGATGTGTTATGACTGAGGGGGGAAATATACTAAATATATGCACTGCAGTCTGTAACCCTATAGGCAATATAGGGTGCATGGACTCACATGAAGAGCAAGGTGGTGGCGCCTACCAGGGCACCAGGGAACCAAGGCTTCTCCCAGCGCAGGACCTGGTCCCCAGCCAGGATCACCTCCCCCCAGCCCTGCAGCTGCTCCTCCAGCTGGGCCGTTTCCTGAGCCTGCAGAAACACAAGTATAGTGTATAAATTAAAATGAATAATCAGAGTCATTGGATCACAGTCACACACCTATCAATGTTTTCCTTAACAACCTCAAAAAGGAAACTAAAAATTAGATTATACTTGTATAATCTATATACTTGTATAATCTAATGATCATCATTCTTCAGCTAAATGGAGTTAACTGTAGGTGTGCTGCACTTGTGGCACCTAAAAAAGGGTGCATTTGTGACCGGACTTCAGTAAACCCTGGTTTCCTCTTAATGGATACGACCTTTGTGCTTGTGGGTAGCTGTTATGTAGCACTTTTCCTCCTTTCAGTAGCTGTGGCTGTAACCCTTATTCTCCAACGAATCGGTTAGAAGACATTATATATATTATCCAGCACACCTGTTGTCACACCAAGATCCATTAAAATGAGGTAATTTAATGTCCAATTGCCAATCAGCGAACACGTTTACCTGTTTAACACTATTTCGAATATTTTCTGAGTAGATGTGCCACTAGTGAAATTCGGCACACACACACGACCCCAACCCAGCACTTTACTTCGCTAAAATCTCAAACTTTTACAATTTGTTCACGCTTCCTGCTTACGCACTGCTGGGAATTTCAACTTAAGACTGTAGTATGCTAATTAACGGGATTGCTAACAGGTGTGGCAGATTAAAGGTTGAGATGAACTTAACTGACTTTTGCTTTATACACTGGTGGTATGTTAATTTAAGACTAGGCCCTGGAGATTAGTAAAAAGTAAAAATCTTTTAACTTGTCAGGTGTGTAACGTACAGCTCCAAATACGGAGGCAACATTAACCTGCCAAATTTTCAATTTGACATTTCAAAGTTTGACGCAGCGTTCTCTTGTCTTTACAACAGACGAGAACCTATCGGCCCACTTTACGCTATGAGACGTCAATCACAAGAAACGGTCACTTTTACACCAGTGAAGTTTTCAGCGTTATCTATGGATTTTTCAAGGTTACTGTCAATAGTTAATTGAGCCAATAACACGCTATCGATAGCAAGATTATGGGTAACGTTAGCAAGCTCGCTAACGTTAGTTACTCGTTAACGTTACCATTGACAGTGAAGGGCGTACCGAGCTTTCATGCTAATGCTAGCTAACGTTAGCGTCACCACCGAAAAAGCACAAGTTCCGCAAATGGACAAGAAATTCAACTATAGCTATGCTAGCTTGTATCTTAGTGCAGAGTTCCGGCTGTATGAACTAATCCATGCATAGGCCATAAAATTGATCTCTAGACCACCTAGAGATTAGCAAGGATAGCAAGAGCCAGCAGTCGCAGCTAGGATAACATTACACAAACAATGACAACTGTAAGCAACCTTTACATTCGTTTGCAATGAGAGCTTGGTTAATACTCACCAGTAGATTGGCGCTTTTGTTGTCTCCTTCAGTCATCGTTGCAAAACCAAAGTTGATTAGATTTCAATTTTATTTATTTATTTATTTGGTTTTCAAATACAGGTTTAGCAGAAACGGCCCTGGAGCGCAACCGCGCGTACACACACCTCCTCTGATCAGCGTCACTAACGGACAAACCCTGTCAGGCTGTATTTATGCAAGAAGTTACGTCAAAACGAGCGAACAGCATTCTGGGAAACGAAGTTCTCAAAGGCCCTTTCCTTGTTAGGATACTCTCAAGCACAAGCCATTTTGAGGACGGTCTCACCAGCAAAATTTGGTTTTAACCATGCCTTTAACTGATAATGAGCTGATATGACTGGAAATAAAGCATACACTTACATGTGGCTTAGACCTAAATAGGCACAAAACAAAACAGCCAACTTTGCTTTAACTCACAGGTCATAAAACTAGGGAATGTTCCCAACAAGCAATTAACAGTGTATGTTAACATATGAATATGCACAGAACATTGATCTATCTGAGAATAATGTTGACAGCACTGCTATCCTAACATGTAACACAGTGTAAATGGTGTAGTCCTTCATATCACAAGCAATAACCTGTTATGGTGGGATATTATTTCTCCCTCAGTTTCAAAGTTTCCTTAAAGAAAAACAAGCTTGGGTGTCCTGCTGCAATGGTGTATGATAAAAGAAGGCAGCTAGAGGAAATGCTAGAAGTTTTCCAAAAGGAAAAGGCAGGATGGGGACTGTGTTAGGCAAAAAATCCCACAGACACACTCCAAAATCTTGTAGAAAGCCTTCCCAGAAGAGTGGAAGCTCTTCTAGCTGCAAGGTGGGGATCAACTCAATGTTAATGCCTATGGATTTAGAATGGGAGGTCAGAAAAGCTCCTGTAGGTGATTTGTGCTGGTCGCCCAATACTTTTGTCCATGTAGCGCATCTTTATTGGTACTATGAACAAAAGTACATTTGATTTTGTCCACAAGATGTTGCTGTGGCTCAGACTGCTAACGTCATCAAGCTGTAATTAGCACCACTTGTTAGGTCCTATTACTGAACCAAAACTGCAGCGATATCTTGCACACCCAAGGCAACGTTGAGGTGCATACCGGCACATTTACCTGAAGTTATGATGTTATATAATCCTAATCAGTAGTGTTAATAAAAATGTTAAATAAGTCCTGTGACAACAGAAAATGCATCAGGCTTTCAATAACATAAACAAACCTCTGCTGATGAAATGACTTCAGTGAATGTGTACAGCTGTTGCCTTGGAAAGGGGAACCACCTGGAAATACACTACTGTCCTATGTAAATGCTAGAGGGGAAGTGAAATGATATCACATTTTCAACATGGGTGAATTATCCCTTTAAACAGAGTGTAAAAAAAGGAAATCACATTCACATTGGCTTTAATCTTCTAGGATAAATTCACTGAGCACTCAAAATGAGCCACATTTTGCATATACCAATGACCACCTAGAGTCAGATATATCTCACATTGATAAGTTGTGAATAAGTTGATAAACAGCTTTTTGACTGAATGCATGAAAACACTATTTAAAAAATGACTAAAAAACAAACAAACACAATTATATCACAGTACCTTTAACAATGGTAATAGGATAAAATGTATTTTATATTTGGTACTTCGGGGAAAAAAAAAAACTTCATGCAGGTTGTTGTAAAATGTGGATTTACTGCAGCATTGACCCTCTGAGTAAAGACATATGCCTGAGTTTTAAATTCCATTTTTTCCTATCCTTTAATAACATTAACATGCAATTTACAATTTTTGACTGGGATCATGCATAACACAAAAAGACATTGTTTAGATTCTATTGACCTTTTTCACAGTGTTCCTTTTGATGTGAAGTAGCAGGTACACACAAACGTTATTAAGATAAGAATCTGTTCCATTTCAGTGAAGCAGTGTCTTTCCAGTGGGCCAACATGCACGACACCAGGGCCCTGGCTCTGTTAGAGCTGACTGCAACAGAAGCTTAATTAATGTCATTAGTAACACGTGAGTTTAGCTGCTGTTCAAGTCAAAATGCCTGCTGTGAAAAACGTCTATTGAGGACAAACTCGAGGGTTAAAGCAAACGTCCACCTCTGATCCTCTGACATTGCTACTTATAGTCACTCTGTGATGTTCAATGCTACAGCAATGCATATAAAAATGATCAAATTTCAATGCTGAATATTGGTAGTATTACCTAACATCGACCTCAATCTAAAAAAAAATATAGGCGTCAGCATTAAAAAAACCCAACAACAACTAAAAAAATAGTTGAACGCTAGTTAAGATGCCATAGAAAATGTATCTGAGTGGGGTATGATGTATTAAACCTCAGGGTTTGGTGTTACCATATTCATAAACTTCAGAAGACCAGAAGTTACGGGCAGCACTTTATTGGGCTTAGAATCACACAGTATGTAGAAAGGACAGGGAACCCACAGATCCCATTTTATTGCATTACTGCTGCAGACAAACAGAAAACCTCTTTTGTAAACACTGGCAGAGCTAGGCTTCAAATACACTTGAGCATGTTGTTCTACTTTGTGCAATGCAGAAACGGCTTTCTTTGGCTATTAGAGTAGTAAAGGCTTACACAAAGACAGGACAGGACAGGAAAGTCATCTTTAGGCACAGTTTCCACCATCTTTTACTGTTTCCTGGGACATGGCGCATCCTTCAAGCTGGGAATTTGTCCAAAAGTAAATCTCTGAATCTCATTTCACTGTTTGGTTTGTACTAGCGGTCATGATCCTTCAACACATAAAACACAATGCAGATTACATCAATATTTCAGTTTCTACAAAGGAGTAGGGCCACACATACACACACAAAATTGTGATTGTAGAGATGAACTCGGAGATTAATCTCAGAACTCTGGTCAAATTTTAACTGGCACAAAATATCATCTATCTTCAATACAAAAAAATCACTATCATAGTAATAGTGATATGTGACGTCATTATTTTATAACTGACCTCTGCCCTTAAAAGGTTCAGAGTAACCAACCATTTAACATTCTGTGTGCAAGTCACTGCTACAAGAAATGAACATCAACTAGGATTTACTATTGGACAGTTTCCACTAAGCTTCCCTTTTTTTTCTCCTTCTGTTCTCCACTTCATCTTCCTCACTGGCCCTGGCCAGGCAGGGCCCCCAGAAGGCCATTGGCTGTGGTGAAGAGGTTGATTGGTGATGATCCATCTGTAATGAGGGTGGACTTCAACCCCAGAGCCTGCAGCAGTTTGACCTGGGGAGTTGGGAGGGAGAGGTACCATAAGACTGGGTGGTGGCAGTGCCTGAGCCCTTGAAGTAAATATACAAAAACAGAGTGTCTGAGAGGTCTGAAGCAAGAATTTAAACTGCAGATCTTAGTGCATGCAGGAAGACGATTCTCCACCAATCCACAACCACCAACACCATTTTCAGAGTTTTATCCCCTACATATGCCTTCCTTCCAAGCTGAGCCACAGAGATCACAGCATATCAGCTCAGATCAGCTACTAGCTAAGACAAGTAATGGATGGTAAGGTTATAGATGCTGCTGTCAATGTTGTTTTCTATAAGAATGCTCAAAACACTGAAAGAGCAACATATGCTGAAGGTATTTCTGAGAAGGAGGTGTCTTTTGCGTTCTGTTGATGGGATCTGGCTGGCCAATTTGAATTCTTTTGGCATTCTATGCGCAAGCCCCTTGGCTGAACTTTGTCTGATGTCTTTTGTAGTTAGTCTAACCTCTTGCTGTCCAGCTGGTCCAAATTCAGTTGACTTTCCATGTCAAGAGTTTTATTTTTATGTATTGTGCCACACACAATTGTTTGTCAAGAATGCAGGTATTAAATAATTTAATAGTTTCATTTAGCTTCATGAACTCTCCTGTAAAATAACACTAGCCTATGGAATTGTCCTGTTATTGTACAGTTGACTGGCCAGGTAGAAGAGTTTTTCACGGTTCCAGACATGTCTTCCAAAGTGCAAAGCATTTCGTTAAACGGCCCGGCCAGTTTTTGTTAGTTGGGCATTTATTTTGATGAAAATGGCACTGCATTTCTGTGATTCTCATAATGTCATATGAGAGAGTCACGCTTATGCTAATTTTCATCTTTAAGGTGTAAATGCACAAATTAATGGGTTTGGACACCATTTTGCTCTCAGAAGTACTGCAGTGGAATTTAGCAGTGTGACTGCTGTAATGTAGTGGGCAAAATGTCTACTATATTTCTCTCAGCTCCCTCCAACAGAGGAGGGGTATTACCTGAAGCTCTGGTCCAGCTCTGGCCATCTCCTTCAAGGTGTCGCTGCCCAGACTCTCCACCAGCTGGCTAAAACGCTGGCTCTCTATCTGGGCCAGCCGCTCCTGCTTCTCCACCTCCAGACGGTCCATCTCTTTCTTATAGCCCAGCTCCTGCTCTCGAGCCTTCGCCAGCCGCTGTAGCTCTGCCTCCTGCACACACACACACAAACATTAGGTTTTCTATCTATGTGAGGGCATTACATTGACCTCCATTCATTCTCTAAAGCCTTCTACAGCCTTTCCCTAATCAGAACCATAACCAGCACATTGCTAACCAAAAACCCTTGCCTTAACCGTAACCTAATTCTAACCTTAACCCTAACCTAGACCAATAAGACACTATTTTCCTTGGTATGCGAGGATCGGCCAAAATGTCTTACTTTCCCACTGTGTTGGTTAAAAATGTGTTCTGGTCCTCACTACATTGCAAGTACAGGAACACACACAAAGAGCTCCCTTGTTTTTCCCCAACATAGGTCAAATTATACTTCTACACTGCTGTAACTACGCCATAGTAGTGTACGCTGGTGTGAGCATTTATACAGTAGTTTAGTATTAGAGAATTTGCGCCCTTTGAGTTGATTCCTGAAACACTTAGCAGTGTCAAAAGTTTATTAATTCTAGGTTAATAAAGCATAGATAAAAACAGAAGCAATATTTTTTACATTCTCAGTCCACCCTCAGGCACAGTAGTGGTGTCCAAAGCAGGGCTGAAATATTATCAAAATCAAATATGGCCAAATACTATAGTCAAATTACAGGAGCTGCAAATTTTTGGTAAAGACGAAATGTATGTGTAAATATTGTTGTAAATAAAGTATAAGGGTGCTACAGAGATGCCCTGGCCAAATCACATTATCATTATTTTACTAGGTTTTTCTGTGAAAATGTGAATTATGATACAAAAAAATTATCATTCCTACTAAAATCATGAATCATAAATTTGTGGATGAGTTGGCAACATTAGCACCAATTTGCAAATCTTGTCAGTTCCAGCCAGTTGAAGAGAGATGACAACCAGCATCATGTTGTCATCATTCAGTGAGAAATCAACTAGCAAAACACAGAACAAGTACAATGCGATCTGGCAGAGTCATCAGAGATCTTGCGGTTACATTTTTAGATAGGGAAAATGTGGTTGCAGCCTCTGTATGCTATGTCAGAGGCACAGGAACCTGCAGTGGTATTTTGACACAGAAGTATAAACTGATCTTCACTGTGGTGGGGGTACATACAGCCTCAATCCTCTGTGCTTCAGACTTGAGTTTGGCCTCGTGGACTGCTGCTTCACCCTGAATTCGAGCCGCCTCCGCCCGGGACTGGGCCTCAGCCTTGGCAGCTCCTGTGCTCTCCACTGCAGCACTGACACACACAGAGAAACACATAGACACACACACCCACACCCACACCCACACACACCCACCCACACCCACACCCACACCCACACACACCCACCCACACACACCCACC
>OMLB01021714.1:0-13656 GCA_900302555.1 Myripristis jacobus
CGATGGGTATTGTTGTATGTGTGTGTTGATGAGGCAAAATGTGTTGGGGGGGGTGGGCAGTGGGGGGTGTACAGCCCCAGCTATGTCAGACAGGAATCTGACGACCAATGGAGCCCATTTGGACAAACTGGCTCCTGGCCCAGAGAGGAGGGTCCCCTTACAGACACAGACACTCAGAAAATATGACACAGTGTACAAGAGGTTGTCTGAATACACATCCTGGATCCCGAAACACAAACACACTCAAAGGCAGGACTGACTGGAAGTGAAGTACAACCATTATTATTCTGGATAGTGAAAAGTACAACCAGTGATATTGAATTGGGATGGTGCTCATCACTGCCATCTGGTGTTCAGATTGAAATCTCTGTCATGCCCGGTAAAGTGGTAGGTACATTGTAGCAGTGTGCTTTTGTAGAATCATTAAGAAATCTGAGATCCACCTCTGGCAAGTAGAAGTAGAACAATTTTCCTTAGTCTAAGACACAGCTTACAATGGCCTGTAGAGGGCATACATAGAAGTACTCTAGCTAATTAGAGCAAAGATCCAACAGAAACATCTGACTGTTACTACAATCCAAATTTAAAAGCTCCTATAAAAGTCCCCCTGATGTCCAGTTGAACAACAGGCCACTCACACAGCCCTTCTACGGTCCAGTCACCTCCCTTTAGTAGTGAAAGAAGAGCCCAGCAGTACCCAATGTGGTCTTGGAAAAGCAGCTCCATATCTTCTCCCAGCTCACCAGACCAGACTAACACAGGAGCGTTTAAATTTGGGCTGTGTTCTCACTGTTTTTAAATAGTATTTGTCGTTTGTTCTTCTCTGGATCTTCTCATGTAACGTCATGGTACTTGAGTGTTTACTTTGTTGGCTTAGGAACAAAATGTGTTGTGACATTAATTTTTTGCTGATAATAGCAGCGTCTTCCATTGTTGAGCAGTTGTTATTAGGTGGGGAGGAGGAGATTGGGAGTGTCTTCACATTCCAATGGGTGAAGAGTTTTTGTTCCAAAACAGAGCACAGACTGCAAAGACAATTCTGAAAGCTTTAAATCTCAGCACCCGGCAAAGTAATCAAAGATATCCATCAAGCACTGTATCAAACCCCCACAGATCAATTAGTCATAATGTGCTTTGGGCATTAAAATGTTACTTTGCCTCAGGGTTTGTTTAATTTGGCCATGTGGCACCTGCTAGTTGTGGCCTTTTTCATTGCAAACATGTTCTGGTTTGTAGTGAGTTAGCAGATTCAGTGTCTTGCTCAGGGACACTTAAATTGGATATTTGGCTGGATATATGATGGACACACTGGATATGGCTGGTTTGCAACTGCAATTTTTTGGTTAAAAGCTAACAACAAGGCCAAACTTAAAGTGCATCAGTCACAAACCCTTCCTTTGAAGGATTTGAAGAAAGCAAGACACTGAACACACCCACTCACTCCATTTAAATCAGAATATAAAGTGTATTGCTGAAATGTTAAACATGCCGAAGTTGGATTTTGGAGGGAAGTTGACAGGGCATCTGTTTCAGAAGTGAAGTTTGCTTATTACCAATGAATTAAGATGACTGAGCACTGATGCTGCCTTTGTACCCTATGGAAACAAATCATTCGCTGTAGAGGCATTTCCTTGTCGGTGATGTCAAATTTCAGGAAGTTCTTGAGATCCCAAGTAATATTTATTAGCTGAAATCTGAAGAGCACATTATGTTCCAACAGTAAATTTATTTCTGTCATCTTTCCCATATAATGGGTATGCAGTGTTGTATTTTGCCCACTCACTTGAGAGCCCAAGCAAAATTCTTCTTGTGTGACTTGACCATGACCTGACCTGACTGTTCACACTACTGATGAGTCCATGAGGATTTGGTGGAGGAAGTCCGGGTGACTCAGGTTGGCTAGTCACTATGGTGTGATGCAATGGCACCAGACATGCCCTCACCATGGGTACAAATGAGCTAGTCTCCGCTTGATTCAGCCTCCCACCCACCTGTAACTTAGCAGATATTTCCCACCCAGTCAAGCTTTAACTGGGACAGGCCAGGGACTGTGTGATCAGCAGTAAACTGGTGTAATCCAGAGTGGATTAAGTTAGCTGGGCCTGTAACTCTCCACTTCCTACATGAGGTGACATCACGCATACCAAAGGGTGTGCATGTTCAAGATGTGTGTGACTTTTTTTTTTTGTTTTTTTGGTGGGTGTTAGTCTACACACACATTGTCTGCCTGTGTGCATATGTGCTAGAGAAAAGCAATTGCGTAAACCATGTGTTTCCCATGTGAACCTCTCCTCTTCCTCCTCCTCCCTCAGATAGACGAGACCAGAGATGGCTTTCAGCTTCCCCAGTCTCGTTCCCACAGCAACCAAAGGATGCGGCTCCTGACCACAGTTGCACTGAGCACACTCGGAGCCGGCCTCCTTTTCCTCCTCTGCAGAACTACCAGTGGCGGTGTTTACCTGCAGATGCTCAGGAATATCTCCTAATCAGTGAGATAGTTGTGTAACCAAGTCAGTTAATGATAATAGTTTTTTTCCCCCCAAGTATCCAATTATATCAAATATAATTAAGATGTTTTGGACAAGATTTCAGCAAGATGGGTCATGCTAATTTCTGCTGCTGTGGTAAATGTTAGGTTTTGTTTCCCCATCTTGCTCTGGTTTGTTTTTGAGTTTAGTTCTTGTTTTTATTTACCTACTAGATTTTATTTTAAGGGCTTTAATCAAAATAAAAGTTTGAATCAGGAGCATTTGCCTGCATTTGAAAAAGAGTTTGAAGTCAGAATCTTTTTTTTTGTTTGAAGTGTCAAGGGGTTAAAATCAGTTCTCTTGTCAGGCTAAATGTTGCCCAGGTGGCTAGTTAACAGTCATTTTACGCAGCCACGATCAGCAGACTTCTTGTTGAACACAATCCAAAGTCAAATCATAATCCAACAAAATGGATAAAGTCTTTAGGTCAGAAATAGCAATGGTTTCAGAGCCTTGTGCAAGGTGAGCTCACCTGTTTAAATGGATTGAGATAATAATGAATTATTAAATTATTTCATTGCTTATTTCACACCTTCCATAAACGTAACTATTCTTAAAATGGCTTTAACTTGACTAGTAATCACAAGGTAGACTGAAGAATCACAGTCTCGGTTATGTCATATCTTTATATTTGTCATGCGAAATTCCAATGATAGATTGAATGACTCACTAAGAGCATATTTGTCTGTATAAAACATATCTCTAATGAGCTTGTAAAAAAAATTACTCTAATTAAATTGGATTTATATTATAAACCCATTACTACTGCTGTTGCAAAACCAAAGATGTGTGCAGTGGGCTGAGGAGAGCAATGTGAACCCTCTAAATCTCCTGGTTTTATGATTTTCTTCCACGGAGATCATGGGAAGAATCCAATTTGCCCATTAATCTCATCTGGTCAGAGTCTCCGGACCTGCAGATATATACAGGCCAGATCAAAGATGGAGGAAATCCTGTGTGACAGTGGTACAGATTTCCCCAAGAGACTTCAAAAGACTGTGATGGATAATCCAGTTGAAATGGACACATCACCTTTAGGTGTTACTTTGGGAGAAACCGTGCGTGATTTTTTTTTTCAACCATCTTTCTTCGGTTAGGCTGTATGTATGCTTGGATGCTTTATTGGGTGTACAATAACAATGCGTCATGCGGTGGGGAACTGAAATATTCGGCGCCTAGGCGTTAGTTGGATATGTCAAAGTATGGGCTTTCTCCTCAACGTAACATTTGTGCCAGTCCAAATTTGATTTTAGATTTTCTAATCCTTATGATGAGCAAAGATGAGGGCAGATCTGAAAAAAGTCATTCATGCGCAAAGATCCATCTAAGCTTTGCGCCTCTCCGCGAGATAGTTCGGCTTTCTGTGTCTAATGATCCATCACCTCATCACACCGACCAAATCACTCGTCAGTCTGCATCGCATAACTTGTCGCGTCGACCAAATCAAACTTGGTCATTCATCAGCGGTTATTCATATTCGATGCAGGGACTTTTTGCAGGATAAATCCTCTCATTGTGGGTTCCTTCCCCAACACGTCGGTGTGATACTCTCCGTACAGACACGCGGGGTTTGAGCCCATCACATTGGACCACATTGCAGAGCTAAGCCTACCTCCAGCTTGGAAATGGGCCAAGCCTGTCTGGTGTCAAACCAGCCTGAACAGATACTCTCAGACATCTCATTTCTTCACCTCATTCCTGAGACGGGAGTCTGCCCACCCCTTGTGTAAAGCAATTTAAACCTGATAGCACATCATCTGCCTATCTTCATACAGCAAATCTTTGTGGGACTATTAGACAGACGCTCTTTACTTTTCACTTAAGCTCTTTTCCACTGCCAGATCCAGAAACAGACATGGCTTTTACGCGCAAAACCCCCTCCGCTGACTGTCCTGTAATTATTTATTTTTGAAGCACAATAAGAGTTTGATTTGGGAAAGCAACAGGCTCCGACATCTCCGCTGTGTGTTTTTTCATCCTTGGAAATGCTCCGTCCAGATGCCTAAAGGACCAAAGTTTGATGAATATGAACTTATTGCCAAGTGGAATATGTTTTTATGTATCTGTAGCAATCTGCTGGCTGACGGCCGAGGTCGATGCATCCTGGTGGTGAGTAGCCTATGTCTTTATAGCGATATGGATGGAAAATAGAGTGCAGCAGTCCCTGCGCTGTGTGCGCGATATCCTATCAAATCAATTTAAAGCGACGCGCTGGTCGCTCCGCTGAAAGGGAGTGAGATGTCGGCTACTTTAATTCATTTGATCGTATATACGTCGCCTATATGATTTATGCAAAATGAGAGATGTTAAACAGCCATGAGCAATTTGTTCATTGTTTGTTTTCAAACATTATTTCCAGATGTTTATAAACGTCTACATTCCCTAGTATAATCCCCTCCTAGGCTTGGATATTTAGACAGATACGTTTCCAGAATTCTTTGATTTTTTTTTAAATTTCATTGCATTTTCTTGTTTTTCTCTCTATGAGCTAAGATTGCCAGATGTTAAACATTTCTTAGTTCCTGACAAGCCTTTCATACTACCTACTATGCAGGGATCTCTTATTTTAATTTGGACAGATAGGCATCCTGAATACTTTTCATTGCTTTTTCTTACCTTAACTGTTGAAGAATATTTAAATTAGTTATACATTTCCATTTTCCCATCCAGCCTTTCTTCCCCTTACTCATCTATACTGCAGGTAGATGGGAAATGTAGATATTTGGGCAGATCTTTTTTTTCCATAATGCCATTTTCTTTTGTTGTTGTTGCTCTCTTGCGGTCTTTCCCATTTTTTGCAAGTGTCAAAAAAAAACTCTCTGAAGTTATAAGTGCCCAGATTTGCTACAGCCTGTCACCTCTCTTCTATGCTGCAGGTAGATGGGAGTGTGAATATGTCATGTGTTATTGAGATACTTATGCAGAATAAATTTACTCTTTAATGTCATTGAGACCATTCAAGAAAGTTCATAAGGTGATAATGTCCAAATTTACTCCAGGCATGTCACCCTATATTCCTGCAAGTGCATGGGAGATTTAATATGTTACATTTAGACAAAAAGTTACTATATTCTGTCTTTCTTAATAATTTAATAAAATTCCCAGAGTCTTGTGAGTCTCCACATTCCCTACTTCTCCACACTTACAGGTACATGGGCACCCTGGGCTCCCAGGTGATGTGCGACAACATCCCTGGTCTGGTGAACAAGCAGCGCCAGCTTTGCCGGCAGCATCCCAAAGTGATGCAGGCCATCGGGGCTGGGATGAAGGACTGGATCTTGGAGTGCCAGCACCAGTTTCACAACCACCGCTGGAACTGCAACACCACGGCCCGGGACCACAACCTATTTGGGCGCCTACTGCTACGCAGTGAGTGTAGGGAAAGTTGGAAACATGGGGCGGGAGCAGGACATGGGCCTAAATGAATCCAGTTTTAATGCATTTTTGCACCAGTATGACGGAGAGCAAAGATCAGTTAGATACATTTCTATCATAACCATTTTTAACAACAATAACTTTTACATTGATGTCTAGTCTAAAGTAGAAGCTTCATGTGTAGGTTGTAAATGACATAAGATACAAGGACTTTGCCATTCTACATAGTTAAATTTCTGGTCAGTTCTGATTGGGGTAAAAAAACCTTATGTTAAGAAGAGTTGTAAATCCATGCACAGTGCCTTATTTGTGTGTGAATGAATATGTGGGCTGTGCAATACCATCTACATTGCACAACTAAAAATAGAAAGTTGGTGGTTAGATTACAGTGTGTAAAATGCCTGCTATACACTGGGTTGTGTTTCGAGGCCATTGTGTGCTGCTGGCCCCTTGGGGAATGTAACTGATACGCGCTCATCTGTGTATGTTACACCACCAGCCTGTTTGCAGTGATGCAAGCTGACATGATGAATCATAAGTCTTGTTTATATGTTGACAAACCTAAGGAATCTTTTTCAGCCTTTGATTTAAGCTATTGTATTTTTTATTTTGTTGTGGACACATAAGAGGACACATCCCCTTGCAGATGTCCTCTTTTTTCCCTCTAAAACCTTGCATCACATTCCACAGTTGTCTCAGTTTACAGTCACACATTTATCAAGTCGGTGCAGCCGACTAGTTTCTCCATCACTCTTGACCAGAACTGGGTGGTGATATGCTACTCAGGTTTGGCCTTCAGTAAGATTATAATAAGCTGCGTAACAAATTATTGGTTCACCATCAGCATTATTGTTATTAGTTGCAAATCACAAAATAAGTTGTAGTTTTTGGTCATCACTCATAACATTGAAGGCGAATATTGGAAAGCTATGTCCTACCCCCATCCCTGATTTGATGTCCTCATAAGTACTCGTCTTCTCAGCTAGTTAAGATAACAAACAGCAGAAGAGTTGACTTTCTCCAGATGGAGGTAATCCCACTTCTTTGATCTTATCCCATGAAAAGAGGACAAGAGCCATGGACAGTGGAGCCTTTTTGGTTTCTCTGTTGTGCACAAGAACAGGGAGCTGACTTATCCGGGTTTCAGAAGATGAGAGGAAACAATCACCAATTTTGGCCGTGTAACAGAAAAGAAATATGAGCAGTATAACAAATGATTTCTTCTAGGAAGCGAAGTATTATTAACAGCACTGGGGATTAAAAGTGATTTGAAATGATTAATAATGAGTAGTATGCTGCTGCTCTTTGGAGGAAGGAGTCCAAGTGCTCCTCTTGACGGATGCAAACTCTACAGAGGAGCATCCTGTCAAATCAGACATGTCACTTGGTGTCTTTGTGTCGCAGGCTAAAATAAGCCCACATCTCCTTTATGGCATGTTATAACAGGCCCTAATCTCTTCTTAATACCACTGGAGGATCATCAAGACTACATCGGCCTGATGTTCCTCTCCCAGGCCCTGAGATTTAACCTGTGGGGCGGATCCTTCAACTTAGTCCGTTTCATGTCAGGCCTCTAATCAGCCGTGTGGTATTCAGACCTCCCAGCCTGGCCCTGGTTGTGTCACACAGCGTTATTATGGCAGAGGCTCCATCAGAAGCTCCTTATTGTCAATGTCAGCAGGCTAATTTCAAGCAATTACAAAGGAGTCCCCCCACCTCCTCCCCCATTCTGGTGTCATGTTCCCTCAGCATCATCCTCATTAACCTCGTTAGGTACGCTCAACTTAGCCCCTGGACTACGAGTACTCATGCATATGCGCACACACAGAGGGAGAGTGATGGAAAAAATGGATTTTAAACAGGCTTATGTCAGATGCACACACAGGATGATCTCATATGAAGTTCAAAGGTAGTTTAAAATCCATTTTTTTCCCGTCGCTGTGTGTGCATGCACTGCAGCGTCAAATGATTTTGTAGCAGAGGGCAGACACACGCACAGGCACCCTTCCCTTGCTTCCATCTTTGATCCCCTCAGATCTCTCATCAGTTACAAGTCAAGGGAGATATGGGCTCTTTATCAGGGCACTGCTGGTAAACGTTAGCTGTTTATCCGTCTTGGACGTAGATGAAGCACAGCGGCAGTGCCACGCATGAAATAAAAGCCTCGAGGAGCAACAACAAACACGGAGCATGCAGGTAGCAGCGGTGGGCACAAACTAAGAGGATCTTTCTTCTTTCCATAAGTTCATCATCACTCAGCCTGTGTCATGAGCTACGGCATGCAAGAACACACAAAAACATACATAAATGTGGTGTTTGACATAAAAAGGTGTACAATTTGAGCTTAATTATACGAAAGGCTGGTGTGGCAAAAACTGTCCTACAAAATACTCGTCAAACACCCCTGCATATCTCAGTGTGTTAAAACTTTTATGTTATGTAGTTAGTGAGTAAAGCCTTTTGTCACGGAAGGCAGATGCTCATGCTACATAAATAAATGCAAATATAAGCAACATGGCTGAAGTGCTTGAAGACGTGATGACATAGGCACAGTGTTGCTTTAGTGTGTATTTTTAAGTAATAAATAGAGTGGCGACGGTATTTTACAAGATGGTTTTTGCTCCATCGGCCTCCGTATTGAGGCCAACATTTTAACATCCCCTCACAACCCTCAGGCAGCCGTGAGGCGGCCTTCGTCTATGCCATCTCCTCGGCGGGTGTGGTTTATACTTTGGCGCGAGCCTGCAGCCAGGGCGAGCTGGACTCCTGCTCCTGCGATCCCACGAAGAAGGGCTCGTCGCGGGATGCCAAGGGCTCCTTCAATTGGGGCGGCTGCAGTGACCACGTGGAGCACGCGATGCGCTTCAGCCAGGCCTTCGTGGACGCCAAGGAGAGGAAGGAGAGGGATGCCCGGGCGCTCATGAACCTGCACAACAATCGAGCTGGCAGGAAGGTGGGCACAGAGCTGATCTGACAGCTAGAACAGGGACGCTTCACCAGGCGGTCCCAGAGGAGTTAGGGTTAGGGTTAGGGTTAGTGGAAACAGCAGTGCACAGATTTGTACTAAACCTGCCATTCTTGTGCAGCACAAGAGGTTAACTCTGCTAACTCTGTTCACTTCATCACAGGGTTTGTACTTTGTCTTTGACAGACTGCACTTCATTTAAACAGCCTCAACAGCAGACATACATTTGTAAGACAAGCTTTGATTTGGACGGATGTTGAAGGACATGCCTCTACAAATCTGTGTTTCACATTAATCTATATTAAAATTATCCTGTTGGGTTTTAACAGGTTTTGTGATGTATAGTATGGCCCTCTTTGGTTTTAAGCATGACAAACTTGAAAAATCGCAGGTATTAGTTTTTTTCTGTGAAAGCTGCAACCTGCAGTAGTATCTTGTCTTGTAGACCAGCTCCAGTCTCCTCCTGGCCACTGTCGTGCCTCAGTCTGTTGTTTAATGCAGTGTTGTTACTGTAACACTTGAGCCAAAGCTTTTTGTCTGTTGTGACAAATTAAGTTGAAATTGGAACTGAACAGTCAAACCTCCTGTACCTCCTCTTCCTTCCTCCAGGCGGTGAAACGCTTCATGACTCTGGAGTGTAAATGTCACGGCGTCAGCGGCTCGTGCAGCATCCGCACCTGCTGGCTGGCCATGGCTGACTTCCGACGCACCGGCGACCACCTGCGTAAACGTTACAACGGTGCCGTGCAGGTTGTTGTCAACCAGTATGGCACTGGGTTCACCGCTGCGCACGCCCATTTCAAACGACCAAGCAAGAACGATCTGGTGTACTTTGAAGACTCGCCGGACTACTGCATACGAGACCACGAGTCAGGTACAGTCAACACTCTCACAGCCTTCTCTGATTCACAGGACCGGGTGAGATGGTGCCCGGTGCTGCTCTGGGTCAGCCAGTTTTCTTTGGTCTGAACTATAGTTGAAAAGAAAACGCTGCACTTTTGTGTTTGGCTTGTGCAAAGCAGATGTTGTAAATGGAAGAGGCATGAATTCACGAGCAGCTTGTTTATTGGACAGAGGTCTGGTAACCTGTTATCCTCTGATGTTAGCAATTCTGGTGGCATGGGAGTCAACAAATCTTATTTCACTCCCTGCAACTTGAGTTGGCATGATGGACTTTTCTTTTCTTTACTGTTTTCTTTCATTTATTTTCTCTGTTACTCAAATCAATTAAGAAAAGATGAAGAAATGTCTATGAATCATTCCAGACTGCAGCTTATCCTTGTTGGTGAGGTTATTTGGTGCCACCTGAGTTTGAATGTCATTGTTCTCACCTGGCCAAAAGAACCAAACTAGAGTAGTCAATGCCCTCGAGTTCAATGGAACCACTCCAAACATACCTGGTGTGAACACACCCTTATAGAGGAAAGGGGTGTGAACAGATTTGTCATTGGAGTTATCAAGTGCTTGATCACAGATGTTTGGTTGAATTACGCCCACAACACCTCCACAAGGCTCAACAGTAAATTCTTGGCATCCCAGAACCGCCCACCGTGCGCTCTTTCAACAACACTTGACAGACCTGGCTCCAATACTTTTCATCAACTTTGAGTGTTTTCTTGTGCCAAATGGGTATGGACTGGGGCGGGCACTTAGGAGGGATAATTTAATTAGGTGCTTACTGCGAGGCAGGCTCAATAAATCACAGATTTAGACGACGAAAAAGTTTCAAATGGCAGTTTTGACCACGACGAGGAAACGTACCCCCACAACTCTGAGTAGGCCATTGTTTCTGTGGATAGACTGCAGCACATTTAAGGACATCAGGGCTCCTTTGCAGTATTATCCACCATCCATCCATCCATAAAGGGCAGCAGTCATCTGTAGTTAGAGTGATCCTTCCAGAACCCGAAAGTTACAAGTTCAGTACTCTCAACAGTTGGCATGGAGACCCCATGTTACCTTTTTTGTGCATAAGAGCACCAGCTAAATGCCTAACAAGACAGCATGAGGAAAGAAAGTGTGTTTGTGTGTGTGTGTGTGTGTGTGTGTGTGTTTGAGAGAGAGCATGCAAAACTTGTGCATGTGTATGTGAGACGTAGAACAGGAAGGTGTGAACACTTAGTGCACACAGTGTGTGTGTGTGTGTGACTGAAAATTATGTGTCTGTGGGAGAAAGAGAATTAAAAGGTACAGTATATGTGTGACTTAGAAAAAAGTGTGTGTGTGTGTGTGTGTGTGTTCTAGAGGAGCTAGATGCCTGTCAGGCAGCAGATGATCCGTAGCGATCAGGTGTCGACCAGTTTAAGACCCATTACACGCTTCTGTAGGCTGAAACCCAAGACTGCCGCAAACCACTATAAATCACCCCTGCTGGACGCTTACCACACACACACACACACACACACACCCTAGAGGGCACAGTTGGCCTGAAAAGGGAGGTATATGTAGGAGGCAGGTCGGATCTCTCTCGCACAACAAATGCACACACAGTTTACGGTCGACTCCATGCAAATGTGAGATGATCTGCAGGTCCTTATGTGGCCTCGGCTCTTCCCTTCCACTGGAATCCATTTGACAACTGAATCAAACTTAATAAACAGTGTAAACTCAAAGCAGTGCATCGGGCCTTCGGGCTTCCATCACCTTCGCTGTTCAGGTGAGATCAGATTTACATTGCAGGTATTTACCCAACAGCCTGACTCAGAGTGGCTCACAGTAACCCCCGTCTTATTACAAACAAGCCAGGAGGTGTAAACAAACGGATAACTCTGGGCAGCTTTGGTGACCTCTGTCATCCTGTGACATGACCGTGCTTTTTGGTGCAGGGAAAATAGAGGCAAAATTTATTCTGGTGGTTGACTTCGGTAAATTATGCCGTACGACCTTCTGATAGGCTTTATTTGTCTTCTCTGTTGGTCTTACCCACATACTTCTTAAGAAGAAACAGTGGAACGTCAGCATCAGTCAGGGCTGAACTGCAGGCTGTCACACCTGTAGTTTGCTTGTTTTGGGCCGAGTTGTTGCTTTGTTGCTGTGTTTCGCTCACAAAATTTGTGCAGCAATAACATGGTTGAACGGGTTATTCATGTACGGGACTGAAAGTTTACAAGGGGAACTCTGGCAACGCATTACAGCAGAACAATGGAGCCACAACAGAGTAACAGCACAGAGCTCAGTATTTTTATGTTTCCACAAGTAATCCTGCGGAAACTTCACCAGATTGTTCCTCCACGTCCCCGACTCCTCATGGCAGCACCAGCAGCTCAGCTCTCAGCCGACATCCGCTCTCACCACAGTTCGCTTGTTGGATCCATATTCGGGTTCAAATGTGTACAGTGGTGGAAAAAAGTTTTCGGACACCCCATGCATTTGTGAAATATTGCATTAAGAATCACTCTCAGGTCTTCAAGTGCATTTCTTTTAGTACAGTCACAGCCAAAATACTAAACACATCCTAAAAAAGCCATTAAAAACTTCAAATTGATTGGTTCCATAAAAATACATAAGAAATTTTGAGTATTGGGTCATTTTGGTACCAGTGATGAAGGTCGTTCTTTTTATTAAAAGACACTATTTTTGTTGCCAAGCTTGGTGTCTACATAAAGCCAGCACATGTGAAAGTTCTTCAGACACAAAAATGGCTAAAACAAGGAACCTAACGCAGGAAACACGCCTGAAGATAAAGATGAAACTGTCAAGAATTAAGTTTTGTTCGTTTTTCTTGTAAACAATAAACCAAAAAAATATCATTTGTATTTGTTTGTATGTCTAATGCAGCCACACCTTTTGAAACACAAAAAAAGATTTTTCCACAAATATTTCATGATAATATTTGAGATTGTGAGATTGTGTAAAACTTTTTTCCACCACTGTGTTCCCAGCTTGCAAAATGAGCCAAGCCAGCAGAATAAATTGCATTGCATCGTAGCGTTCGCGTTAAAACCGAACAAACAGGGTAATTGTGAACGTGTCCCAGATAGCAGCGGGCAGACATATTGGCTGTTGTAGCAAATCAAACCTATGACCTTTCAGTTACGGGACAGACTCTCTAAACTCCAGGAGGTCCCGCCACAGATCCTGCATGCAGTACAAGCTGTCAGGCACGGTCATGGTCCTTCAGGTGCCGAGTTAGTTTTATGACTCTGAAGGGCCCATTAAAGCCGCTCAGAGCCCATCAGTTAACTTCAGAGACCCACGCTTGTCACTCAGAGCACGAGACTGTTTTATGTCTGGAGGCGAGCCTTTACATTACCCTTAGCTCAGTGCATTAATGTGAGTTTTAATCTGTTAGGAGGTCCTGGAAGTGCTCAGTAATTAAAATGTGATACAATTGTGATGTAACTTTAGCACATTTTCACATTTGAGTCCTTCGGCTGACACTCCTCTCCGCACAAATTCAGTGAGTGAAACATTAGAGCGAGCCTCTCGGGGTCACCAACACTGCAACCAGAAGTAAGGAGGTCAGGGGTCAGAGGTCACCGTATTCTGGCAAAAGATGGACCCATTATTCATGTCACAAGAAAGATAATGGATGGTAGAGAAAGTGCTATAAATTGACTTTGTGCTCATTTTCGACCAGTCATGGAATTTGTGGAACGTCACGGGACCCCCAGAGGTCCCAGGACCCCAGTTTGGGAACCAGCGTGGTTCTTTAGGGCAGACATGAAGATTTTATGGGCTGTGTACATGTAAGCAGGGTGAGCTAACACACACACACACAAGAACATGTGAACACAAAGGCATGCAAACACACTCTCAGTCATCACACACACACACACATAGACTTTC
>OMLB01021716.1:0-11889 GCA_900302555.1 Myripristis jacobus
CTGTGGCAGCAGTTTTTCTCCTCTGCCTCCTCGTCCGCTGTAAAAGCGATTTTTAAAATTTCCTCCTCCTCTGCCAAATCAAACATATAGTAGCCGGCAGCCATCTTTCCAAAACGGAGACGCATCCAGCTGGTTACCATGGAGATGACAGCTTGTGCCACAGACGTCTTCCGATGCCTCGTTTGAGCATAAATGCCACAGTGTCACCCGACACTTTTCGTAAGACGCCTGTCGACACATGTCTTATAACTATAAAACAGCCTTAAGTAGAACTTGAGTTTTCTTCCTGATAACGGTCGGCTTCTGTTTTCAGGGAAACAATGATGAGGAATCTGTCAAAAGTGTCCTGACATCCCCCGAGAACCGGATCCTTGTCAAGCGGATGCTGATTAAGTGTGCAGACATCTCCAATCCATGCAGGCCTCAGGAGCTCTGTATAGAATGGGCTGGACGCATCTCAGAGGAATACTTTGCACAGGTAATTAGACAAAAACAACACAACTCTATGGCTGGGATGCACGGCAGATGGGTCTAGCAGGCAGCAGCTGCACTGTGCTTATTGTGCCTCATGCATTTGGTGTGTGTGATGATTGTTTGTGCTGTCGTCTCTGTTACAGACGGACGAGGAGAAGAGACAGGGTCTACCGGTGGTTATGCCTGTGTTCGACCGAAACACGTGTAGCATCCCCAAGTCCCAAATTTCCTTCATAGACTACTTCATCACAGACATGTTTGACGCATGGGACGGTGAGAATGGAAGCTCTATCTGCAGTTTATGATGATTGTGGTTAAAGGAACAGTTCACCCATAACACAAAAAAACAGATTTTAACACATACCCCTTGAACCATCTTTGAGTTGATGATTCAGTGAGGTTTCCAGTCTCTCAGCATCCTGATAACGCGGGGCCGGATGAGTACTTATTTGGAGTGTAAACATTCAAAAACCTGGCTGAAAAACTTAACATCAACAGCTTTTTCCAAAAACAATGGCATGGCTAGCCTGCACGACCCACAGAGATTTTTGTCAGGATCTATTTTCTACTCAAGAACTGCGGCAAACTGTATCTAGCTGCCTCTAATTTATACTCGCCAAAAAATGTCCCCAAGTGGGAAAATATCTTTTTTGTATTTTGGGTGAACTCTTTCTTTAAAAAGAGAGGATAGCACCTCAGTTGTCCAGTGTAACACTCCTCTGTTTTGCCTCCAGCTTTTGCAGATTTGCCTAATCTTATGCAGCATTTGGACAACAACTTTAAGTACTGGAAAGGCCTGGATGAAAGGAAGCTGCACAGTCTGCGACCGCCTCCAGAGTAGGTGCACCGTATGTGGCTTCAGCCCCTGGGCCCTGGGACTCTGCGGTCCAGGGTGGCCCTCTTCTCCTCTCTCCTGCTGGGGCGTCTCTCTCCCTGCCAGCCCAGCCACCCAGGGCCTACTCGCCTTCACTCTCCTGCTTCTGTAGCACGCCGCGCATCCACATGTCCGTCCATACAGATACACAGAAGGACTTCCTGACAGGCTGCTGCGCAAAATGCCGCTGGCCTATAACCCTGTCAGATGAGAACTGTGACACACAGAGAGATGGATGGCTACATGAACGCACAGCATCCTTATGAACTTCTAGTGCCTCTAAGGCATTGGCGGTGTAGCTGGTCAAGTGACATGACTGAGGGAGGGTCTTCACAGGGCTCCCAGCAAAGCATCCGTCCCCTTCTTACCACATGGGTTCTCCCTTTCTGTCCACGAGGCAGATGTTGCTGTCTGAGTAAAAACTGCTTGTTCACTGATGGAGTGATTTACACTGACCGGGTGTTGCAGTACTCGGGTTTCCAGAAGAACTTGAGGATCGGACGGAGAAGTGGTCTGGAGATGGCGACCAGTCCACGTCACGCCATAAAATCACCTTGGACCTCCGTCCGTCTGCTCGCAAGCAAGGCATGACAACTCTCTTGTGCCCCTGGAGGCCGCACCATAGAACAACACTCCACTGCTTTTTTTTTTTTTTTTTTTTTTTTGGGCTATATTTTTGTGTGTCCTTCAGAAACACATCCACTAATCCAGGCAAGGAAGATTATAGTGACACGAAGCTGTCATAAGAGACAAGTGGGTTGGGATGTTTTCTTCGGGGTCAGGCAGTGGAACTTTACTTAGGCCACTGATGAGAGAAAAAAAAAAAAACCTCAACATCACGATCATAGGTAATTAATTACAGATGATTTGGTATACTAATTTTTCTTAGATGTTCCATATTTTCTATATTAAAAAATGCATACATGAATTAGTTGGTAAATAAGAACAAAATAAATTAAAAAAGAGAGAGAAGCCAAAGCTGATTAAGACGAATACTACTATAACTCTCAAAGTCTTGTCCACAATTATTATTCATATGAAGCATTAGCATTATAAACATTTTTATTTTCTTATCAAAAGTACAGTACCAGTTTGAATGAACACCTTTGTATTGCACTGTAAACAATATTAGAAATGTCTACGTCTCAGTGATTTGTCCAGGGATGGGATGTTGCATTGGAGAATAAGCTGTGTTAATGCTGATCATCAGGAGTATGTGTGTGAGTATGTGTGTGTGTGCGTGTGTGTGAATGTGAGTGTGTGTGTGTGTGTGTGTCTGGGTGTGTTCATTGTTGCAACAATCCCTTACTCTTGGTTTAATGCTGTAAACCGCTTGACATTTGACAACAGCAGAAATATGTGAAAACATTTTGGACTTGAAAGATTTTTTTCTCCCAGAAATTTTTGTATCTGGTTTATCCTACTGAAAAGACTGCCTTATTTTATACAATATTTATACAGTACATCCCACTGTGCAACTGCAACGGACATCTGGAGTTTTTATTATAACATAGTCAAAAGGTTATGTTCAAGTAAATCTCAATATTTTTATAGACAATGAATTTTACACTGGATTTGCAGCAAATGAGATCAACCATTATAGCTATCTGAATACCTGTGAATTGGATGGTAACAAAGAGGCATTTTTGGCATGTATACAGAGAACTAAATGGTTTAGAAGGATGTGGATTACGGAATTGTCTATCACTGTCTTTAACCAGTCTCCTAGAGGCCAGCTTGCTTTGATTTTGATCAAACATCCTTCTATTTTTGGCCATTGTCCAACATCCTTATGCACAGACCCAGGGAACAACTTCTATTCAAGGTTGGTTTCAGATTAGGATACTAATATACGTTAAAGAATGTTGCTTATTAAGAATATTTCCTATTTAAACAGTATATAGATGCCATAACAACTAAGCAAATGATGGTTAATAAGATGTATTGACCACGGTATCTTTGTTTCTCTCTTATGACAGAATTGTACACTCAATCAGGGGATTTGTTTGTTCCTTCTGATTCACTTCTTGGTCTGAAGGCACCGGGGGGGGGAAAAAAATTAGAAACTATTCAATGGAAAATAAAATAATGTCAATAATATGTTTCTATTTCATTCTGTTTCCTGCTGTGATTGAAACTCCTCTGCCTCTGCCTTTCTCCTTTTCCACTCGCCAGTGATTTGCAGTACATTGTGTCTGCCTAGATTTCTTTATCATCACCTTGGTTTCTTTATTTTATTCACCACAGGACCACCCTCCTTTATGATTAGTAGTGGTAGAAGTATTTTAAAAAGTTTACAGTGAACTTATATAGTTTTTGAGAGGGAAAACAAGTCCACATCACATCTATTGGACAAACACTGGCTGTAAACTGGGAGTCCGGCCTGTAGTCGTGGTCAGCTTCGGGACGGATGTTTGGTCAAGTCTCATTTTCAGCAGAACAGTCAAAAGATCAGCCAGTTTATACTTATTTTGCAGCACACATACCAGGACACAAACTATCCAGTACGTTCTTTAATTAATGTGGAAAATTTATGAATGCATTTAATTTTAGATGAATGCTCAAGGGTTACACTGAAATTAAAGACACCTTCTCACACACTGTATGGAAAGAGGTTTTTGGGGGCTTTAAGGTTCTGACTAAGTCTCAGGGTATCCAAATAAATAATAAAAAATAAACACTAATGTTGTGCTTCTGCTTTGAGAATTTGCTTGTATGTATATAATACTTAAATGAAGAGCAGGTTGACAGATTGACGGATTCATTAATTAATATCAACCCTCTCTTTAGCCATATCTTTCCAAAACATGTTGCTTTAGTTACAGTCCTAAATAAGATACAACTTTTTTTTTTTTAATAGCAAAACTCAGTTAATGTACAAATCCAGTTTGTATTTTGCAAGATTAGTCTTCACTGGATAACACCTCTGAATCAACCTAAATGAGACCTTTTTTTTTTTTTTTTTAATTTATTTTAATTATTATTATTTACTTTCTACGCACAAATCATGGGCGGGGCCGGGAGCGACCCGCTGCGCTCGTGAGGTGACACGCGCCACGAGGTGAGCCAGAACAGCCACCGGCCATCAATCTTTCTTTATCAATCTAATTTTACCAATTGCAAAATTTACCATAAGTGTACATTTACAAGCCAAAGATCCCAATTCTTTGTATTTATGAAGGAAATGGAACAATATCCGTCAACGGTTTCTTCCGCACAAAACAAAAAAGCTATCAAAACAATGAATGTATGCAATATTTTCAAAGTTTTACATGAGTTTGTTGTCATACACGAGTGTTGTTTGTTTGTTTATTTTTTGTACTAGTTTATGTTTTATTGTCTTAATACTTCAACTTATTGTAAGCGATGCTGTCTCGATCCTGTCTCTGCTCATGACTTGAAATAAAGATTTACTTTAAAATAAGAAAAAATAAAAAAAATAATAATTTTGGAAAAAAAAACAAAAAAAAAAACGTGTTGCGTAAGAAATGCGCAACTTCCGCCTGGTCAAATTTTGCGACAAGTCGTCAGAGGAGTTCATCGGCGTCGTGAGGTGTAGATGGCTAACGTTGTCCGGCGTGAATTGTTTTAGATTCAGTTTTTATTTGACTCAGTTACACATTAAGTAGAGTGGTGCTATGTCTTCGGGAATGACCGGACAGACGCCGTAAGTGTTGTGTTGCTTCGCTCAGTTAGTTTGGACTGTATTTTGGACCGAGCGGCAGGCTAGCTTAGCCCTATGAGAAGCTAACGTGTGTTAGCATAACAAGCTACACTGCCGTGGCAGTGGCCTGGTAGTTAGGGTTAGCTGGCCATGTAGCCGCCGTTTGCGCGCTTTTCAACCAAGAAGAGTAACGCCAGGCTCTCGTCAACCCGCACTATCACAACACTGAAGTCCTGTTTTCAATAATGTACACCATAGTGATCATCTACCCTGATTTTTACATGAATAATATACAGCAATTTGTTGGCTTGGTGCAGCCTTAGCTCATGTCTTGGTGTCAGCTAACGTTAGCTAATGGTGGCTATTGTTCTCTACTGTAGATTTAACGTTAGCTGTTAACCGCCACCCCACTTTATTTGACAGTGGATACCGGTGGGAAAGGGTGAATATTTTTTAGTAATGTTTAATAATGCTTTGACACATTTATGTGTTATTTTACCAGTCAGACAGTAGAAATGAAGCTACACGTCAGCAACACAGCTTGAGAGCCACGGTTAAAACTTGCCGTGTTAAGTTAACGCACATTTGTCCATCTCTGGATTTGGCCGTTATGTTTGACAGTAGGCTTGTGTAACCAGTGTCAGTGATGTTGCGTCTCTCGTTGTATGTTGTATTTCCAGGTGCTTAACCAGCCGATGGGACCAGCCTGCCCAGCCTAAGCAGCAGAATAATGTTGAGAGTTCAGCTCATCCCGTCTCCTTGTCAGGAGTAGCCACAGCTGTGGACTCAAACAACACAGTTTCGATAAGTCGGCCCCCTAATTCAGCAGCAGAGGCCTTGATACCTGAAGCAAAGAAGCCAGCAGCTCAGGGAGGAGTTGAAATGGCTGCAGCCATGGCAGCTAAAATAAATGCCATGCTCATGGCAAAGGGAAAGCTTCTGACTCCCCCACCACTACTTGCAAAGGTGCTAAATTTTCACTTACTTAGTTAGGGCTGCATGATATGGACAAAATTTCATACCCTGATATTCATGCCAAGTATCACAATAGCGATAGAATATGACTATGGGTGCACACTTTTTAAATTGTAAATGTAGCAACAATGTATATTGAGCATTCTTTCAATAATAGCATAATAATGTCTGGATAATATCCTAAGACTGGAAAAACTGTACTTCTAACTGTACCCTAATCCTAAAATTTAAATCTTCCGTATAGTTGCCTTTTGCAATATTAATATTGCACATGATCATATCTAGATAATGATATGAAAACAATGTGTTGTTCAGCCCTATGTATAGTGAATATTTGTTACATGTTTCTTTATAAGATAAGCCTTTATTAAGCCTTTAATATGCATGGAGTTATCAAGAACGCTTACAGTGTGTCTTGTACTTTTGCATCTTCAGACTCCTCCAAGTGTGCCAGTGCCAGCAGCCACAGAAGAGACGGTGGTTACAGAGGTGGACATAAACGATGTACCAATAAACTGCAGGGACTTGCTCACCAAAGGCAAAACACAGGAAGAGGTAAATGGAAAGTGGCCATGGCAGGGTTACCTTAAAGGTTGAGTGCAATGATAATAACAAGTCTCAGTTTCATGTTACAAGTTAACACAAAAGTTAACACAAACCAGTGCTGGAGTTTTGAGGCTGATATTGATATTTTGGAGTAAAGGAAATTGTGTTAAAATATTGGCTGATACGTTTTGGCTGATATGTTTTGGCTGATATATTTGCAGCAAGGACTCCAGTCAGCTGCTTTTCAAACTAACCACAATCTCTTTGCCTCGATTGTTGCGTGGCACCAAAGTTTCAACACCATATACTATATATTTGTTTCCCAGAGATAAAAAAAAAAAATGTTGTTATGCAGGGGATGGCAAAATTAGTAGGAAGGTTAGGTTCCCATTCTTACGAGCTTTGACAATCAAAAAACAAATGCAGAAAGATGATGGTCCTTGTTTTGGAATTGATATCAGACTTTTCTTAACTTAGCTGAAATCATTGCACCAGCTCTTTAAGAGCACTGGCAGCACTGCTTGAGAAAACAGAGAGGGAAAAAACACAAGAGGTGTAGTCCTAATGTTTTTATTTATGTATTTTATAATGGAACAATGTCAAACCTATTCACTCTGACAAAAATCTCTCATGTCTTTATGGAAATTTTCTTGCCTTTTGTAGATCCGCCAATTTAGTGGAGCAGTTGTCTCAACAAAGGGGCATTACATGACTGAAGTAGAAAAAGGAAAACCAGGAGGGTATGTATTCAGGCAGACTTCGCTGTCAAATTACCACATGTAGTCCTTTCAGACATCTATGATTTTGCAGTCAAACTTTTGCAAAATTAGTAGTTCTCTGTAGTGTTTACTAATGTCTTCCCTTCATTCCTGAAGTGAAGAGGAACTGCAGTGTAAAGCCTTTCCAGTCATTAAGACAAGTTCACCCAAATGTGTGCATGTTCAGTCAAATTTTTAAGTTTTACCAGATACCTGACAAAATCAACTCTTTATTTGACATTATTATGTTGGGGGGAAAAAATCAATAGAATTTTTGAAAGAGTTGCATAAATTCTGTGTTGTCCATGACATGTTCTGATTTTGCTTTCCTTAGAGAAAGGCCTTTGTATTTGCATGTCCAGGGAAAGAACCAGGATCAGGTCAATAGTAAGTAGTGCTTCTTAATTTCTTATCTTTTCATTGCAGAGGGTTTGTGAATTGAATTTTGATGTTGTGCAGCCATATCTAGACCCCCCACACCTTCTTATCATTTTGGCTGTGATGGTCACTTGGCCACGTAATTTAGGGTGTGTTTTATGTTAATAGATTGTAAAGAATGTTTTTATGACATAAAGTAGGGTGTGTCAAATGTAGATGGCATGTTGTTAAGGGAGAGGCGGAATACACCCTGGTTTCATGGCTACAATCAGATCACTGTTTGTTTTGATGAGGTGTAACTGTAATTACAACACTACTTTCAATAATGAGGGCCACTGAGTGCAGATGCTTCCTTACAGGGGTACGAGTGACATCCGCATTTAGATCTATGAGAAAGCCATTGGTATATAGCATTGGAAATTGTGGTTGAAAGCACACATTCAATGCCCGTAATGCTTGTGCATTAGTATGAGACTTAAGCAGAACCAGAAGAGCCACTCTTCTTAAGGTCAGGCGGTCAGCAGGAGCAGTCCATCGACAACAGTGAACAGTCAGGTGATGAATTCTTTGATGAGGATGAAAATTATGTAAATCATTTGCGATGGCTCTGGCCTTCACAGTCAGCACATCTCAACCCACTTGAACACGTATGGGAGAGATTTGACCAATGTGTTAGACAGTGCTCCACCATCATCAAAACATCAACTGCGGGAATATCTTATGGAAGGAGGAAGCTCCATCCCTCCAGTAGCGTTCCAGAGACTTCAATCTCTGACAAGGAGCGCTGAAGCTGGTGTGGCTTGTGGTGAACCAACACCTTACTATTGCACTTCATGTTGGAGTTTTCACTATTTTGCTTTTGTCACTTGTCTGTATGTGACAATATATATATTTTCAAAGTTGCAGTAGTATCTTAAAAATTGCAGTGAAAATAGGGTAACACTACTCATTTCAAGTGAAATATGCAATGTAAAAAGTTTGTTAAAATTATGAGAAAGGCAGCACATCAGTGTAACTAAATACTGTTGAAACTAAAAATGAATTTGAGAGTAGTCAAGATCGAAAAAACGGGGTGGGTTTTTGGGCAAGAGGTTGTGTAAGGAGACAGTTTGGTTGATACCTAAATATTGTGCACTTGTCTGCAACATCAGAGGCTGTGATGAGGATAAAGGAGATCATCTCTGAAGATGTGATGAGGGCGTCAGCAGCATCAGGAGGACAGCAGATACCCGTGATGCCCCCTCTCACTCTCTACCCGCAGCCCCCACGGCCCGTTATACCACCACCAATGCCACGGATGCCCAACACCAACTCAACACCAACCCAGGGACATCGGCCTGCAGCTCCACATTCAGGGGTGGGCAAATACACTTCACGTCACATTGAACTTCACTCATTCAAAGTGGTGAAACTGGTGTAGGGCTTTCCAAGAACTCAGTGCTGACATTTTAATTACCATTAAATGCCATGACAAAGTTGCCACAAACCATTGATTTCAGTTTTACAAGGAAGTGGCTGTATTTCAACCTTGAGGAAAGATTTTCCTACAATCCAACGTTTGTGTCAGCATATTGTAAAACCCACCAGGCCCAGCTTGCCCCTCCACGAGCTAAAGCGTCATAAGAAAATAAATTTAAAGCATAGACTCAGGAACGAGGGGTGCCATGACTAACTTATAGCAAATGCCAAGCTGCTAACCGCGTAGAAAGGAGAGAAAATAGAATGAGGAAATTTACAGTTTTACCAAAATCAAAAAAATTTTTTTACATAATGCAATGCTTGCTGTGTCTGCAAAAAACATTGCCGCTTCTAAACTCCAGTTCATCAGACCTCCACAAGCACATTGAACTAAGTGGCACTTTGCCTAAACTAGTTACTGTGTCATTTGTCTAGTTGTTGTTGTTGTCCATTTAATTTGTCTACTCAGGGACAAAGTTGGCAATGGAAAAAGAGAGTAGCAGAGAATAGAGAAAGTAGCAGACTGCTGATATAATACATATGGGTCTCAACTCTAGGCTAAAGATCTTTATTTGTTTTGACCTGCCTGCTTCCCAGTTTATCATGAAAATGTTTTGCGAATGTAATATAAATGTTTGGAAATGTTTCTTACACACACAAAACAATATTAAAATACAAAGTAACTTGTGCATGTCGTTCAGGTGTTTCTGGGGAAAACCCTGCTATCAGTGGCATCTTTAGTCCAAGAAAAGTGGGTGGATCTGCTAAGTTCAAGCACTGGCTAACTTCTTTCTTCCATGTGACGTGAGCCAGCAGCTGACTTTCTTTATGCCTGCTTTAGTCATGTTAAACATGTGATGGAGTCAAATAAGCTGCACCCTGTCCCCTCGGTGATTGAGTTGTCATAGTGGTTACTGCAAACAGCCAAGGAATGTAAACCCAAGTACTGGATTTAGCATAACAAATAAGAGCTCTTGAGCTGACTGCAGGCACTTCAGTCAAATGTAACAGGATATGCTTAACACAGTCACATGAAATTATTATTGAATATGCAATGTAAACTCAAGGTCACTGTATGTAATTAATGATGGAAATGATGATGGTAAATTTCTTTTGCTGAAAATTTTTGTTAATCCACTTATGGAGGTTAAAAAATTGGGGCGAGTCAAGACCATGCAGCCCTCAATGATACCCACCTCCAAGATCAAGTAGCAGAGAGAACAACCCCGGTCTACAGAAAAAAGACCTGGGTTGCTGCATCTGATTACAAAGCTTTTCTTCTAGATGCAAAAATGCAGTTGATGTCAGTGAATTTTGCCTTACAAGTCATTACTAACTGTGCCCTTTTTTCATGTCCCCAGAGTTTTGTGCACACAAAGATTTTCGTGGGTCTGGATCAGGCGCTGCCCTCATTCAATGTGAATGAAAAGGTTGAAGGTCCAGGGGGCTCATACCTGGGTCACATCCAGACAGAGACAGGGGCACGAGTCTTCCTCAGGGGAAAGGGCTCTGGCTATATTGAACAAGCATCTAAACGAGAGTCCTTTGAGCCTCTTTATGTCTACATCAGGTAACATTTGATTCCTCAATGTTCACCATATGATGAATATTACCTTAAACTTTTAATGGCAATTATAAGTTAATTGCCATTAATTTAGTCCCCCTTTTTATCTTCTTTTATTTTTGCGCTGGTAACCAAAGTCTCTTGTGTGTGTCATAGCCATCCAAATGCAACTGGATTGGAGGCAGCAAAGAAACTCACTGAGAGTCTGCTGGAAACCGTACGTTCTTAATTTTCTCACAACAGACAAAGTAGTGGAGTTTATATAAACTGCATGACGGTCTGATGGGAGGTATAAGAAGGTGAAACTGTTAAAGTGTGTAGTTTCCACCGATACCCACCTCCTAAAGTGAAGTGGTAGTGTGAACCACCTGATCACTAGAGATAGGTTTCAAGTGCTCTGCACCTACCCACAATTCTTTTTACAGCTAAGCTGTGAATCAAATTCAAATTACACCCAGTCTTTAAAGAGTGTTGTTTTTTCTCTTGGTCCTCACAGTTCTCTTTTTTTCCCCGTTTTCCAGGTGAGAGCTGAACATGCCCGTATGGTGTCAATCTACACAGCTACCGGCTCCACCCAACGTGAGTATTGCTTTGTTACTCAACAGGCTAAATATTTTCCACAGGTTGACCTATTATCAGATACTAGCTGTGTTAATGCATTGTTCTTGTGGGAAGTAACCCTCTCCTGACGTCTTAAGTGGTTCAACAATAGGTTGGAATAGTAGGTCACAGTTTTCAAAACCCTGTGTTATCAATCCATGTGATATGCGCTATTAACTCCATGTTCTATACTTTCATTTCAGCATACGCAGCACATGGATATCCACCTAATAGCAATTACTCTAGCCAGGGGTCCTGGTATAACTACCCAGCGAATGGGTATGCTGGCGGCTATTCAGCGTACCCAGGAGCCGGTGGTTATTGGAGTAATGCAAATGGTCCCCCAAGTCATTCTAACCTGTCGACAACCCCTCAATCTTCTCAGGCAATGGTTCAGTATCCTGTGTGTCCTAGGAAACCGCATCCCTATCTCGTCCAGGTAAGTGTACATCACAGTAAAGATGTGCCCACGTCACATGCCTCATAAAAGTTAGAGAAAATAAGCCACAAAACCTAAATCTCTGCCTCACTGCTACTGGTGAACAGTCAGGGACCTGATCTCTGGTGGCAGGTGATGTCACCACCTGTCGTTCTCCAC
>OMLB01021716.1:11909-28611 GCA_900302555.1 Myripristis jacobus
TGGTGACATCACCTGCCACCAAAGACAAGCACCCTGCTTTTCACAATTAGGGGTCAGGCTTCGCACAGATTTGGGTTTGGGGTTTGGTTACCCTTTAATGTCACCAAGATCTTGAGCTTTACTGTTAATACTATAATCTGTTATCACAATGTTGTCAGGACACAGAGCTCCCATGGGTTTGCAATTTGTAGAAAGCCATGGAATTTTAAAGCTTATTCCAGGCAGAGAAAGGCAGGCAATGTGAATATTTTTGGGACAAGTTATGGAATGTCATGGAATCTTGTTTTAAAAATCACTAACCAGATAATTGCCAAATGTAATATTTTTCATAGTGTTCACGTTATCTTCACTTCCCCCACAGAGCAAAAGAGAATAATACATTTAAGTTACCCCTCTGAATCTGAATTGTTTAAAATTTTGTTCAAAAAAGGCATCTTGTTAGATTTATATAGAGGATGGAAGTTCCTCATTTTAGTCATGAATAGTAAAAGTCAGGGAATTTTACATTTGACATAGAGTGAGAAGCGTGCAGATCTGTGAAGGCAGTTGACAGTTTTTATCTGTTAAAACTCCTGTTGCAACATTAAGTGTGTCTGTGTGTCTCTGCTCTGCCTAAGGATCCTGGGAACAGTGACACAGTGGAGCCGGAGGGATCCTCAACCTGCCCTCCTGAGTCAGGAAGTCCCAAGCGTCATTTCCAGGAGGGGGGTGAAGAAAAACAGGTGAGCTGAGTAACACAAGTGCTGCAGAGACCACAAAAGGATTGGGGCATTAAGGGCATTTTTGGACTGTATTTTAATCAACAATTGATCAGTATCAACCACGTGATGCCCGATCAAACCCAGTATTGATTTAATTTATAATTTAATTTATAATCTCTACCTCATTTACACCAGTAAATGTAAACAGTCCTGCTCTACAGGCCTGCTCTCAATGTTTGCATAGTGGAAAGGTATTAGTTTTTGTTCAAAAACAAGAAAAAGCTGCACATCAGAGACTTCACCTCTTTTGCACCAACTTATTTTGGGCCCAAAAAGCTGACACGTTTCAATGTTACACCTTTGTCAGAGCATCATGAGACAAAAGGCCCTTTTATCCCCTTTGTCATTTGTCATGTCTTGGCTTTTTGTCTCATGAGGCTATGACAAAGGTTGCACACTCTGTTCACTCATATTAATTTTTATACTTCAGTTTTTAACATAATGACAGATCATGTGAAAGAAATTCAGCCATGCTGTAGGTTATTTATTTTTAAATCACTTTAACAGTAGTAATTCAATCTCTCCTACTTGATTATGCTATTTTTTTTTTAAATCAGTGGGAGTGATGCTTATAATGTACAGCTGTTGAAAGTAAAAAAACAAAAGATGTACAAAAAAAGTTGGGTTTTTGTTTGTTTGTTTGTTTTTATATATAGAAACAGTAACTGGTGTAACTGATCCGTGGTGCGAGGTGATGTCACCACCTGTTGAATGCTATAGAGGGTGGCATCTCCTGGCACTAAAAATCAGCCAATAGCATATTGCATTTGCAGTAACATACTATTAACCATTAGATGGCAGCAAACCCCACAAAAGTGGTCTTGGATTTAGTTATCTTTAACTGTCTTAGGTTGGATCATAGATAAATAATCAGGACATCTTTAATACCAGTAGATTCTAACCACAGTGTCTTAGGTGGCTTGACTCCAGAGCTGCTTTGGCTCTGCTTGCCGAGTCGTCCAGCTGTCTCTAAGTGTAACGCTGCAGTGAAGCAACTGAGAAGATTGTGTCAAAACCAGTATATAATGGTTAAAAAAATGGTGACCTGCTCAAAAAGCTGCAGTTGCCCATCAATAGTACTAAAGGCCTGTGTTTTTCTATTTTAGCCAACCAGCAGCTCCTCAGATGAACCTGCCAGTCAGGAGTCTCCACTCCCTGACTCCGGCGTTACAGAGGAAAAAGGAATGGAAAGGTTTGTCATCGATCTCATTTCCCATGAGTGTTTGACTTCATCAGTCATGTGTGTTGCAAGATTATGGATTGCACAGTGTGTCAGTGCTTGTTATATTACCCTCCTATAAATGAGGAAATTAAATTGTTATTGTCACTATAATGCAACTTTGGCTGATAAACATTGTGTTGACACAGTGTGAAAATAAACTGGTCCATCTAAAAAGGTAGCTTTATTGTCCTCTTCACATTCGTGTAAATACAGAGTAATGTTGTCAGTTAACGTACCAGTAACGGCCGTGACACATTGATCATTATTGGTTATTTGTCCTGAAATTCCATTTCGGTGCATCTTTATTACAGATGCTACTTAATGCTCCTCTTTTCTTCAGGATCCTGATGCCTCCGCCGCCACCACCCTTTCTGGCCCCTTCCCCTGTTGCACGCAAAAGACCGAGAGAGACGGTGACCGAAGCTCCAGGCAGTCTGCCCAGCAGCGCCGAGCCAAGGGGTATGCACCTCTCCCTCCTACTGTTCTCTGACCTGAGCAGTCAGACATTTAATCTGTGGACTTGTCTGTAGTATGAAATGGCTTCTCCCCCGTGGAGGAATGGGAGAACAGTGGAGACCTGTGTGAATCCCTCAGCTGATAGAAAGTACTAACGTGCTCCTCTTGTATATGTTCTTTGTCTTTCCCTTGTTTTCTCTCTCAACATGTGTCCCCGGACCTGCCTGTTATGGATGTGTGCTCTGCTGCCGTTTCATTTGATATCTCCCCTCCCCTGGCTGTGGATCAAACGAACTCAAAACCACCGCTAACATGGGGCTCCTCAATGGGTTTCTTTTTTGTTTTGCTCTTTCTCGCTTTGTCTATCCCTTCCCTCTGTCTCTCTCTCTCTCTTTCTGTCTGTCTCCCACCGCTCTGTCTCCTTCTTCTCTGTTTTTCTGTCTCTCCATTTTTATTGTGCCCTCACAGGTGTACAAGAAGAGGAGGCGGGTCAGAAGAAGTCTAAAGTGGTCGAGGATGCATCAGGGCTAGTGCCCTATGGAGGAGATTCCTCCGATGAAGAGGAGGAGAGAACACGCAGCAGTAAGGCAGCAAACTCATAACCCATACCCCATCCCCTCCCCACTGCCCAGAATACCCACAGCCCAAAGCCTAGCTCCTCTGTGTACATGAACACAGCTCTCAAAAACTCAAACCCCCCAAAAGGAAAAAAATCCACCCTTGGATACTCTTACACTGTTAGACATCAGTTCGTGAGGGTCAGTGCATTCCAGGAATTATTCTGTAATTTACTTTTTTGGTCAGCCCACTTTCCCTCAGCCTGCTTTGTCTACGTCGAAATGGTTTTCCCGTTTTCCAGAGGTGCTTTACCATCTCTGACTGAAAAATCATGCCCCTTCGCTGGAGAATGTCAAAGTATGGGCATATAAATATGGGCTTGCGAGCCGGCTAATTCGTCAACATTGGAGTGTGTGTCTCATCACTGCCACACTCCTTAAACAAGATATGTGTTTGCTTCTTTCAGAAATGCATGTCTTGAGTTTTCCTCTTCAACAATGGATTTCTGGCTGTATTATTGAATGTCAGTGCAAAATGATGTCTAGAGAGGAACCATTGCTTTTTGATTGTAAGGGAGTCACACTAAAACCTGACATTTCACTGATATTTTGGACTCATTCATTCATTCATTTTCCAAACCGCTTATCCTCACAAGGGTCGCGGGGGGTTGCTGGAGCCGATATTTTGGATACCTAAAAAAAAAAAATGTTATGAAAGAAGAAATACACCGCCAAGCATCAAAATAGATCCAGAAATGCATGGCACATCACCAATAGCTGTTTGCCTTGAGGTGTAAGTGTTTCCAGGTGGATTTTTCCTTTTAAGACACACATGCAATTGTATAGTAACTATAAATGACACGTTTTTATTAAGAGCCTTTTATTTCAGTTATGAAAGAATATTTTGTGCATAAATGAGCCTAATTTTGGGAGGGATTTTCATCACTTGCTCTGCACAGTTGCTGATATAAATATATACATATTGTAAAATTCAGTGGAACTTTTTCTTATCTTGGAAAATGGTGTATGCCTGTTCCCATGGAATACTGTAATAAAAGTTTGGAAAAACCTTTGTCTTTTGGTCTGGCATATGTTATATTACTGAGACTGGATTTGTGCTTTGCATGAATTTGTTTTTTGCAATAAGATTTGCTTTTTTATAAAGGCAGAGATATTTCTATTTGTCTGTGCTCCAGTCAAAAAAATCTTGTGTATAACTTGATCAAAATAAATAATGATCAAGTGGGTCTAGAATTTTGTGGGTGTGCGTCAAGATGTTTTGACTGGAGAATACTTGAATTTCCTGTGTTTGGCCAGCGCAAAGACATGTATGGAAATTTTCATCTTTCTGTTGTCTGCTCATTTAAAAAAAAAATTATAGACCTTATATTGTACTTCAATCACCAATCACAGATTTTATTATACGCAGAATACTCTGCAGTGATGGTTACTGATGTCAGATGAATGCGTACTCAGGAGCCTCTATGCCATTGTGTACTGTCAGAGCTCCAGGGTTGTCCAGGGCAAAGCAGGGGTGGACATAGTTTTGGAAGTGACAGTGGAAGGTGTGGAGGTGTTGTTCTAGGTCCACATTAAAGAAAGACAGAGTCCCCCTCTCATAGTCCAGTGCCACTCCTATCCGCACCGGATTCACCGTGATCCTCAGGTCAGGGCTCCAGCCGTCGTGCAGAAACTCATACTTATGCCTGAGGAAAGAAAAAGGCAGTGTCTTGACGCCATACAGCTTTCCTAAGAAGTCACACATGTTTTGCTGCCGAGTAGCAAGCTGCAGTCTAATTGGAGTTGTGATCAGATAAATTTGCTGTCACATACTGTATACCTTGACTCTTACTCTATCAGAATGTAAATCTCTTAAAGCCATTAGTTACGTAGCTGCTGAACTGTCAGCCACAACAGAAATTCCTGTGGCTGTGGATTAAGGAAGAAGAGAAGTGTGCATTGTCAAGTCGTGCGTAGGCAGAGCTGCACAGAAGGATGGCATTAAGACACCCTGAATGTAAAGCACATCCATTGCTTGTGTGAAATGCCTTGGTGAATGATCCTCTAAATGTGACAATTCAACTGTCCTGCTGCTTTGTTCCAAGAAGAGTTGCTATAGCAACAGCCATAAAGTTACAGATATTCTACTGTGCTTTTTTTTCCCCGTGCATAAAGTCTACCTCCAATAGGCTTAGTTACGCACTAAGCAGAGGCACAACAATTTTTGCTTAGGAAAGGAAGATTTTTGGTGACTAAAAATACCGTCTTGGCCCACTTTCCACAAATTGCGTGGTAGTCTTTCTCAGAGGATCAGCATATTAATTTCAGGATCAGATAAGCTGAGAAACTTGTATGGTATTTATTTAATCTGTCTAGTCCTGTGAAACAAATAGCCATCTCCTATTTATAGTAACAATACAATAAACGGGAGGGACTGTATGCTTTCTACAAATAGAGCAGCAGACCAAAGCTACAGAAAATAGCTACATTTTCCATGCAAATTAGCTGGTACCTGCAGGGAGTGAGGATGTGTCTCATACACCATGATGAGCTGTTTGCCCCCAGGTACGAGTTCCTCTGGGTGTCCTCATATGCAACTCCGATCCTGAACTCTGTCAGATCATCCACCTCTACCTCCCAGTAATGTCTGCCTCGCACTGGAATCAGATCCCCCAGAACAGCTACACACCTACACACACATACGCACACTATGTCACATATTTATACTCGGCACATAAAGGGACGTCACAGACAGTAAGAAAATTCCTGTTAGTATGTGCATGTTTGTTGTACTTCACCTGGCAAAGGTGTTATCATCAAAGGCCATAGCACTAAGTGGCAGCTCCTCATCGCCATAAAACATTGTGAAGCCGTCTTCAGAGATGGACAGGCACGGATGGGCAGTATCCTCCAGAAGGTGGAAAAATGTGCCTGTATAAACGCACGTAAACAAACACATTTATTTATCACATGAATGTGCCACAAGCACTGAACAGTTAAAGTTTATTTGTCCCCTAAGTACAATCATTTGTGCATCAGTGGCACAGGACAAAGCAACAACACAATAAAACTGAATGCATTTTACAACAAGAGCCATCTGAACACAACTCAGGGCAAAACTGCAATGTGATCAATAACCAGGTGGATCCTGGGGGTGGCAAATGAAGATGTTGGTTCTTACTAAGGGGCAGTGGTGGAGAGAGTACTACAAACTGCTACTCAAGTAGAAGTACTGTTAGTTTGCAGATATTTTGCTTAAGTATAAGTACTGCTGTAAAAATCTACTGAAGTAAAAAGTAGCTCATTTAAAATGTAGTTGGAGTAAAAGTTCCTGAGTTACTTTTTCAAAACACTGACTGATAGGTGTGATTTTCCATGCATGTTATAAAATGATGAGAGTACACAGTTCAAACTACATTCTTTTAAAGGTGCATTGCACAAAATTGCAGGGGGCCGATTGGAGTGAGGACCCTGTAGACTCAACTGTCAAATGAGGAATAATGATAATGGTAATAATAATAATAATAATAATAATAATAATAATGTGAATATAATTTGCACATTTTTAGCCAGTTTAGTCTAAATGATCCTTGCTTCCATCGACCATCTGCAGTTTTTGATTGTGGACCTTTCATAGGAAATTTGGAAATCACAAAAAGTAGAAGCAGATTGTGCTCCTCATCTTTGCTGACCGAGCTTTTATTGTGAAAGACTCCGCAATTTATAATTGATCATTTGCTTTCTGTAACTGATGTGATTTGAAATGGAATGAAGTACAATATTCAAGCAACAATGTGCTTAAGTAGCAGTGAAATTACTGGCTTTAAAAAACACTGTAAAAATACAAGTACACAAAAAGCTACTCAAGAACAGTAACATGAGTAAATATAATAAGTCACTTCCGCCTCTGCTTAGGGGGCGTTGAAGAGGGTACCGGAAGACCTTAAACGATACTAGTTTCCCACGCAAATCAGACACTGCTGGCTTCTTCTAAAGGCTGATTCATGTGGCTCCTCACCTGTTGTAGAGACAGTGAGGGCTTCGCTCCTCTCACTGGGCCCGCCGATGTTGACCGCTCTGACGGAGATGAGGTAGCGCCTTCCTCTCTGCAGCTGGATCAGACACTGACAGGTGGGCACAGCGACGACAGACCTGAGGGATTTACCAGTGGAACAGGAGGCAGATCACAAACTGTTGTAAAATGTGTTAGTTGGATAAGGCATGGTAATGTTTGCACTGATTTTTTTTTTCCTTTTTCCTACCTGTACCACAGGAAAGTCTAATAACATTTTCCCTCTACTTCAGGTGCATGTTGCATTCTGTGTGATGAGCTAAAAGCAGTGAATGATGTAAACAAAGAAAGCGGCCATCTGTTTGTACCCATAACACCCATACGGAAAGTTTTGACTGAGTTTCTGCTTTAATTATGTGGAAATAAATAGACCGTTTCAATAAATGGCTTGGCTTACTTTCAGCTCGCTCTCTGAAGTGACCAGATGAAAAATGAAAATGACCTCACACGCTGGGACAGCATTCTAGCTGAGGCTAACAGTGCTGCAGGAGGCGAGGCTAAGAATAGATTTTTCTAGGACAGGCTATGTCTTGAATCAGCAGCTCTACAACCATGGGACCTCAAAAAAACCCAGGCAAGCACTAACAGAGACTTTGTTTATGGATGTATTGAAGCAAAAGCCTTATTGAAGGGCAGCACAGTGAAGACAAATATCATGGGATTCTGCGCCCGGTATAAAAGGGCTTCTATTAATGCAGTGCCCTTTTTTTAAAAATATAGTTTAGTTGTTTGTCAGCAATTAAAACACATCTATCATGCACATGTGAAAAAAAATAAGGAAAAGGAAAATTATTTATAAACTGATTTTGGGAGCATTCATAATTTAAGTGTGCAGGCTTCATTTCTGTTCTCCTAGCACTGTTATAGTGTTTAAAATGTCACAGACAGCACAACTGTTTCCATGCAGAATATATCAAGTTAGTCCTGTGAGCCATGATAAAGAGTGATGTGATGTACTGTAGGTGTGTGTGGTGGTGTGTGCTGGGGCAAGACAGTTCTTACTCAGTGATATCGCTCTGGCTGCCATCTGTACCCATCTCGCTGAGCTCCACGGTGTAGGAGTCAACAGGGTTGGTGTTTCCTGAATCCCAGCGAATCAAGGCGGCCTCTGGACAGCTGGTGCACTCCCTCTGTTTGATCACTGGCGGCGAAGGCACTAGAGAGAGAGAGAGGAATCCACAATTTGGGCCTCATACATGTAACATCGTGAGTCAGACTCTCAAAGTCAAGAGTCAAACCTGAAACTTCACAGAGATTAATTTTTGCCGGACAACCTGAAGTCTCACCGGGATATCAGAACAATTAGTTTGACTGTCAGAGCTTAAATGCCTCGTGCCACGGCAGGACTGGGGCGTTTATTACCTGTCATGTACAGGGCCTTCTCGCTCGCGGGACTGATGCCTGTGGTGTTGGTGGCTGTCACCCACAGCTCATACTGAGCGTTGGGCAGCAGATCTTTCACCGTGCAGTGGGTCTCCTTCACCTTTACCTTGGTTACTGAAAAGGGGAGAGAAACCACAGTTTTAGTATCAATTCGTCATCGTACAGATTAGACTTCAGAGCAACACAAGGATCCTTCAATCTGAGAAACCCAAGTTATGTTGATAGATATGATTTCAACAGTAAGCCGGTCACATTATAATTCAGTTCAGCCAGAAATGTGAATCTGCAATATGTGTCGTGTACCGTCTGGTCCGCAGGTGCTGTCTGCTGGGGTGTCCTCCAGCACAGGTCTGTAGTAAAGTTCGTAGTACTCCACCGTATCGTCTGAGAACAAACTCCAGCACACACGCAGGGATGTCTGTGTGGCAGAATTGGGCATCTGAGGGTTGATGACTGGGGCGGATGGAGCTAGAATCACATTTGGGAAAACATTATAATCCCAGTCCTATTACAATGTTCTAACAAGCGGCAGTGCAATAATGGAGCAGTGGCATTTTTTTAAGCAATAAGTTATGACAGCTTATTCTAGCAGGCACATTAGTTGAGATTTAAAGCTTAACAGCTTGTTTTCAATCATTTTAGTTGCTTTGGTCAAGGTCAAGGTAATCTTTATTTTCCTTGTGGGACAATTTGCATCCCCATAAAGTGTTTTCATAAAAGAATCTACAAATTATACCCTCTTTCCAAATATCAGATGCCTCATTCTTGCAGAGATTTTTTAAAATCGGGACAATGCCCCATGAAACATGCACTTACAACAGGATAGCTGACAAATTTAATTCATATATGAAAGTTAATAATGGTCTTCATCATCACTGTGAGATTTTCTAATCAAACAGATGGGTGGCAACAGTGCTGGATGTATGCTCTCTTATTGACAGCAGCACTTGATTACTGACAAATTGGAGATCACCCTGTAATTAAACACACAAAGAGAGAAAATTGCTAGTTAATTGGTTTCTAGGCAACCATTAAGCCACAGGCCTGTTTACATTGTAATTAGGGACATATAGAGCGTACAGACTCCAACTGCACAATGCCTTCAAGGAAATGACTCATCCATTCTAATAACACTTGAGAGAGGAAGAGCATTTGATTGATTAATTCAAGAGTTAACTTTTCTTGCACAGCTGAAAGGGTAAGGACAAGAAATTAGCCTTTATCTATGCATGGACACATAGTAATTAAACAGTCTATTGGTTGGCATATAGTATGTAATATATGACAAACTGAAGGAGCGGTTTGGAAATCAGACCTGGGACAATATTGATGGAGTCCATCATGGTTTTGACGTCTGAGAGGTCGGCAAGAGGTGTCTTAAATTCAAGAGGTGTAGACAGCGTGAGGTCAACCTCCTCTTTGGCAAACTCCTCGATTCTGGTGATGCATAACAACACATTTTGCATGCGACAGTAACACAGCTTGTCTCATCCATTCAGTGTCCAAACATGTATGAGAGATTTAAACTAAGTGCCTTTCAAATATCAAATTTTACAAATCAGCTATTTCTTATTCAAATAAGCAATGCAGGCTAAGTATAAAGGTAGCAAGTATATATTTAGTCCAGAGGTAAGGTTCAGTTGTAGGTAATTCTCTGAACTTTTATTGTAACAGTCTCCTTTAGGTTAGATAACAAGATGGTACTGCAATGAATCTAACCTGGACTTTTTTCCACAGAATTTGGAACAGATAAGTACAAGGATTTTCTTGGCTTTCCCCAAAGGTAAGTATAAAGTGAGCTGGGTTAGTCCAGAACAGGCATTATCCCAACAGGTTGGTATAGTAAGTCAGTGTAAAGGCAGGCAGTGTTAGATTCAGCAGTATGGTTAGAGTTTTATAACAGCAGAAAGACTGACTCTGATGCAGAAGAACTTGACTAACTGGTGAAAAACAAAAATAGATGTATAAATGAAGTCCGATAATAGTTTATGTTGCATCTAGGGCTGCATAAAATTGAATTTAGAGCTTTTAAGGCCTAATATTAACAAAACTGAAGACATAAATTAACCACCGCACACTGAACACTATTCGCTCCTACTGAAGTTACAAAAAAAAAGTTATTTCAGTGTGCAGTGATTAATTTTTGTCTTCACTGAGATGCTCCTGCAACCGACCAGCCCCTGACTGCAAATACTGGCTGCGCATGGGGAGTTCAGTTCACGACCAATAAAAATTAATTTAAGGACCTGCAGAAACCGTTTTGTCACATCAGAAGGCTTAGTCAAAGTCGATCCAGTTGCACAAAATGATTCTGAATCTGCATGCAAATACCACTTTGGAACACAGCATTGACCTTGTATATGTCGGTATTACATCATGGGCAGTTAGTCTTGACATATCACTACAGTCACCGTCACTACAGCGTCATGCCGTATGCCATGACAGCATCACACAAAATTACCTCTTAATGGTGGACATAACTACCTGTCAATAAAGTTTAAAACAGATCAATTCAACCACACAGAAAAAAACATATAAATACTATTCGATATGTCCTATCCCTAATAAAATCAGCCCTTTAATCTACATTGTTACCATGACAACAAAGCCATCCGCTCTCTGGCTCTTCTACTTTGATTATATGATTACACGGATGGTGCCAGTTGGCATCATAAACCCTATCATAAACTATATTCTGCACATTCTTCTGAATCGACGTGGGAAAGGGATTTGTTACAGAGCAGAAACAAATATAGCACGAGGACAAAAACCAAGACAACCTTCAGGACGAGCCTCTTGTCCTCGCTGCGGTAGAGCTCCTGGGCGGCCTCGATGAGCTCCTTGGAGGCGTCCAGTGTCCGACCGCAAGCCACCAGCTGGTTGTACAGGGCCTCCAGCTTGCTCTTCTTCTCCTCCTCCAGCGCGGCTGCCCTGTCGTCATACCGCTGGGACAATGTCTGCAGCACGTCGTTGTAGTGCTGCTCCAGGTGCTGCTCCTGACGGCCAAAATTCTCCTGCGCATACATTCATATGATCATAATACCGTTGTCACAGATTTTTGTTTTGCATTAAATGGATTATCCACACACACAGGGGATGAGGAGAGGATGACAAATCGGGGGAGGCAATGCATGAAATTGGGATGTGGTGGCTTTTGAGCTGCAGGCCCACAGGGGGGGGGAACACACATGGACTTTCCAGCCACCACCAACCCGCCTCCGGTACAAACTGAAAGACCTCCACTGAGGATGACATTTACCTCCACAGTGAGGAAGATTTCCTCCAGATGGCCTGCAAAGTTCTCCATCTCAGCAACTTTCTCCTGCAGCTTACTCCTGGTTTTTGCTATCTCAGTCTGAAAGCAGGTGAACAGTCACAAATAAAACCAATGAAGATCTGAGTTCAGTGTGTGTATTCTACTTCAAGTCAAATCATTCATTACGGATGACAGGTCTGTCTTCCCACCTCAGTTTCGTGCTCCTCAAACACATCATCATGTCCATCATCGGCTCCGGTGGGGGACGGGGCTCCATCCTCACACGGCTCAAAGCGGAGGGACTCATTGGTGCCGATGGAGAACCGCTGGAAGGTGGACACGTCTCTGGTCGCCCTCCCTCCCCTGCCTGCTGCCACCAGGAAGGGCTCCATGGTGGCTGACTCCCTGCCGAGCTCCTGGTACTCCTCTCCGCTCGGGGCTTCCTCTGCAATCACATCCAGCCTGCCTCCTCTGATCTCATACAGGTCCATGACAAGAGGAGGGAGGCAGCAGAGGCGTGACTAGGGGAGGATAAAGTCAGGGTTTACTTTCTGTCATGACATTAATGATCAGTGCAGCACCTTCTGTTTTTATCTAGCACTCAAAGATAGACACATTGCACCACTTGAGAGCGATACAGCGTAACCTTAGCAGGAACAGCATGAGATACCAAACACTATTTTGTCCATACTCGAGCTGGCCAGTCTCACTCAATAGGCTGCTGTGTAAGCTTGATCTAATTACATTCTTCCTAGTGGCATATTGACATATTGATAGTAAATTTACCTGAATGATGAATCACCTAATCACTGTTTGAAAATAACGGTTTCAGGGCGTCAGTGTTTCCCGACAAGCCAACTCTCCAAGTAGCCTGAGGTCCAGCCAGCACTTGTGACAAAAATAGATGGGATTCACACAGCTCAAATGTCAGAGCAATGGGAAACATAACTTGAAGGCAGGACGGGGGGGGGCTATCCATTGAAGAAAAATAAAGAAAGATCACCTTATAACCACCAGATTTTCTTTACATTGCAAAACATTTTGTAAATATTTGCCTGTACTGTGCTCATGGCAATGATGTTGCAAGACTGGAATTCCCCGAACATGTGATTCAAAGGTCAAAGTTGAAGCTGCTAACCAGGGCCTGCTGGTGCCTTCACGTGTTCACCGTAAGATCCTACGTACGAACATCGAAGTGCTTTTAATGTTGCATTAAAACAATGTTAGCAATTATTTCAGTAAAAAAAGCAGTTTTCGCAGTTGTTGCTTTAAACTTCCAATCAAGAGCTACGTTGTGTTCCCGTGCCACACAAAAGAGGAGAAAATGCGCATCAGACACGTAAATTATGTTTTACGTCACATATATATATTTAATAGCTACAAGTGCTATCAACTGTTTGCATGGCTCTCGTGCTCTTCTCCATTAAATATCTAATTAATTACTATTACATTACACCTTTCCTCGTCGCATTGTTCATGTTTTCGTTTGACAAGTGTTCGTGTTCCCGATATGTCTGCGGGCTCTGAAGGCAGCATACGTCACACAAATGGCGGACGGTGTAAACAGAGACGGCGACGTCGCAGAGGCTGAAGTGAAACAGCTTTTCTAACCATGAATAACGTGGAGTGTGAGCGTTTGGACAGCTTGGACGGGTGGGTCGCTGTGAAAAGTAACCTATTTGAGGAACATGAAACGTTTAAGCTGGGTTTTATCGTGCAGTGGAATGTCATCGAGTCTAAGTTTGCTGTCACCTGTCACAACCGGACGTTACAGCGGCAGAAACGCAAAGAGCAAGTTGTTGTCGGCGACACTCAGATGAGCTGGGCTGGACTCTTCTCTGTCAGCGACTTGAAACACATCCACCAGCAGCTCACCTGCGTCGCTGACGTATTAGGATCATATCTTCCTGATTTATCAGACTTTGAAGAGGGAAACATATGGGACTTGATATTCCCCAACCGGAGGTCGAGTCCAGACGATGACGAGCGGGACTTTGACACCTCTTGTCGAAAACTGGAGAAATACTTCAGCACGGCCATCGATATATGTGGACGCAAAATAGTGCTGGATACGTTGTTTGCCCAGGATGAGCGGGACGTCGAGGAGTACTTTGAAAACCTCCAGGAGTTCAAACGGAAGGCCATGCAGGATGAGATGTCAAGGGCCAAGGGTCACCTGCGACAGGTGAGACACACGGAGCTGCTCGCTGCTCGCTGCCTGCCCCGTCCCGTCCCGTCCCGTCCACAGGGCTGGTGTGGGTGGAGCAGAACATGTGGTCTGTATGCGGGTTGTGACAATATTTTTGTCCTCACAATGAGAGCAAGGTGTCCAGTGGTGTCCAGACTTCACCTGGCTGACAGGGGCAATGTTATTGTAGGTTAGTCTCTTCAATAAAATGTGAAGTGTCTGTGTTTTCCACAGAGGTAGATCCCCCTTCAGGGTTAGGGGGAGGTGCCACAGATGAGCCTATGTGAGCCTACATGAGCCTCTTTTGCCACTGATCCAAATGACTTTCCTGCTGACTCCAGCTCCTGATCCTCAGGGAGGCTGCACTCCCCTCTGTTTTGTGTTCGCAGTCTCATGGCATGATGATAGCAGTAGTAATCACCTGACATGGTAAAAAAAAAAATTATTTTGGCCATGTCGGGTGATCATTTGCTCACTTTCACTTTTAAAATGTGCTGTCCTTCATCACAGATTCAGAAAAATGAATGAAGTACTCTCTCTAAATGTGTGAAGTTGTGTATGGTTGCCAAGATAACTAGCATGGTCCATCTTACCCACATTCTCAGCTTGCTCAGTTCCTCCAAGCATGATGCTCAGTATTACAGTTTATCATCTTTCAACAGGATCATATTGTGATGAAAAAGGCATACTGATATTAAGTTACTGAGATAATTCTGTTGTCTAAATTGATAAGACGCAAGTACTAACTACAGTCTCATAAATTGAAGATGATAGTTTATCACACATTTTGCATATGATAGCAGATATTTACCTATCAATTATTGGAATACTTTATCGTGATTATTGTGATATTTTGTCCTTATGACTGAGTCATGATGTGGAATAACCATGCAGAGCAAAGAGGAGTTCAAGTGCACAGGGAATAAACACCAGTGGTGTTTGTGTCTCCATTCCCAGCTGCTGCAGAGCCACGGTGATGCTGACAGAATGGTTCTGCTGCTCAGCATCTACCAGGAGGAAGACCAGGCCTACCAGGATGTGGTCACAGTGGCAACCGCCTTCTTCCAGTACCTGCTCCAGCCGTTCAGAGACATGAGAGAGCTGGCCTGCCTCTACAAAATGGAGATCTTGGTAAACACAGCCTCATACAGGACAACTGTTGCTGATATTTTCACTATACCATGTAACAGCAGATGCAGTTTGTAATTATGTTGGTCATCTAAACATGGGATTAACCTGTTGCAATTCAAGGTAGAGGTCTACTTACAGATGCTGCCAATGTAAACACACATTTTACAGTCTCAGGATTCATATAAAATTCATGTTAAGCCACATACATCCTGCTCTCGCGTCAAAAACACAGACTGCTAATCTCAGAGTGGAAAAACTGCCAAGGAATCAGTGAGTAAAATATTTGTTTTTACTGAATAGACAATTTAAATGATTGTTTTGGTTGCTATAGGTCCCCCTGCTGGTCAGGGCTGCTTCATTTGCTACTGCTGACATTCCTGAAACATGATGCCACTGAGGTAGTGATGGGTCTATGTTTCAGCTCTCAGATCAAGCCGTGGCAGGCCATTCATTCATAGCTAACTGTTTTTTTTTTCCTCAGTAATTTGCATATGGTCACTGTGCTGCAGTGTTAGCTGATCCTAGAGCTGGCGTGAACCTCAGGGAGTCAGCATCCAGAGCGGCTCTAATGTAATCATGAGCCTGAGTGATTACCAGGTCACTCTGCCTGGAGCACATGGCAGCCCCGCTCAGAGAGGGACGCGACCAGAGCTCTCCATCATGGCCCAGACACACATGCACATTCACACACATGATACTGGAATGTTAGACACAGATTGTTTTTTCACTGAAGCCAAAAGTGTGGAAGAATTAAAAAAATTCTCACCAAACTGAATTAAAACAAACACATATGTGGGTTAAGTAATCACAGGAGCTTTGCAATAAATCGCTCAGTGAAAAGTTGCTTACAGTCTTGCTTACTGTGGTGTCTTGCAGAAGTCTTTGGAGGATGAGGACTTTGGTCCGAAGAGAATTGCAGCTCTGGAGAAGGAGGCAGAGGAGTGGAGGAGAAGAGCCGAGGATGCAGTCGCCTCGATTCAGGACATCACTGTCACCTACTTTGTACAGACATCAAAGGCTCTGGCTGGTATAGCATATTGTGTTTGTTTTATTTGTGTGTGTGTGCGCACCTGTGTCCATGCTTGTGAACATATGTATGCATGTGAGCGTCTGTGTGTGTGTGTATGTGTGTAAACAGCGAGCAGGTGTTGACATGCCACTCATTTGTATGTTGCTCTGTATGCATGACCTTAAAGGGAAAAATCTCCCCTAAAGCACTTCAGTACTGTACTGCCATCACACTGCGAGCTTCTGGTTTTTCTGTGGATAACTGGCCAGATGTAGATGATGTGACATCATTTTTCAGCTGTCTAAAATATTAATGTACACGCCAGGTTTTGATGTCCGTCCTTCAGACTCAAAGAGCAAGGGCTTCTTTCCAGAGACTCACCATTTTGATGTTCTACATTCATGCAGGGAAAAATCCAGAGTTCTTAACCAGCAGGAGACCAGCGTGCACTGCAGCCACAACACATGTTGCGTTTTGAGTAAGAGTGCACGGCTGCCATCATAAACTTGGCCGATATTCAAAAACTAGTTTGATATTTAGCTGTTGTGTTATTGTTATTATTGGTGTTGTTACATTTTTTGATAGATCTGTTTATTGATTAAGTCAAAAGCAAAAATACAATAGATGTAGTGATCACCAAAATTTACTTCCCCAACCCCTAGCCCCT
>OMLB01021717.1:1990-14980 GCA_900302555.1 Myripristis jacobus
GGAGGGCGGGATGGAGAGAGCAGAGGAAGATGGTTCCTCCACTGCAGACATGTTACAGTCACAGGGAGAGAGGCGAGCCAGAGAGGGGACCAGGGAGGGGGGAGTGTGCAGATGTGCCCCCGACAACCTTCATGGAAACACGGGTAGTCTAAACTTAGTTAACACTTTACTTGCAACTTTGCACTGTATCATGTTTTCCCAGCTTTTTCCTCAGAAGATGATGGATTCTTTCTCAGATGTTTTGATAGATTCTTCCTTTCCAGCTTATCTCTGCATCTCCTGTAGTCACCTCTCCTTTTCCTCCGCCTGTGTACTCGCACTGACCTTTTTCCAGTCAACAAGTGCATCAAGTACACCCTCCCCAGGTGTTTGGATGTCCCGAGAAATTAACTCAACAAGCCTACGGTCAGCATCCCAAGCTCACAGTAGCTACTACATGTCTAATTTACACAGCTATGTAGTGTAATCATCCGTGCTTTTCAGTAAAAAAAACACTTGAGTCTCGCCTTTCGCTCTCTCAAGTGGTTTTGTCCAGATGGGGTTGTTGAGTTCAGTGTGTGTTTGGCGCATGTGTGTGCCTATAACATCAGGTGCAGTGTTAAACTATTCCATAAACCGCTTGCAAACACTCTCTCTCACTCGCTCTCCTCCCCCTCTCCTTCCCTCAAAGACCACAAACAAATAAATCGCCGGCTTCTAAATCTGAGCACTCACACTTAAAGTAAGCGTCAGTGTGCGCTTTGGAAAAACAGGGCCCACACACCGATTATATCTCACCTGACTATCCTTAGAGAACAAATGGGCTGCTTTTAGACAGGTGCCTGAATACCCATGATCCTCTCTGGCCCTCCTTGACCCAGTAAGGCTAATGACAGCATGCCAGGTAAGATTTATGGGAACCCCGTGCTTGTCCCTTGAACCCTTGTGTTGCTCTCTTGAGCGCCGGTCCAAGCCATATCTTCTTCTTTCAACACTCTCACGCTCCACATCCTGACCAGCCGGCACCGAGGGGAGAAGAAGAGGAGGGAGAGAGAGGACAGATGGGTGCTGAGAGGGATAAATGGCATGTCTCTCTCCCTCTCTCGCTCTCTCTCTCTCTCTGCCTTATGACAGAGGCCATTCGTCAGCTCCGTTATCTGCCGTTGCTCTCCCTCTTGCACTCGAGGTCTGGCCTCCACCCAAAACCTGACAGCACACGCACATCAACAGACACATCCAAAACATTTTCTTATGTATTAGCCACATGCACCCCTACCAACACAAAATCCACTTTTGTTGAGACTAGCTGGTCGGGGCCTTGAGGTATCATGTAATCAGCGTCCAAACGAAAGATGCCGTCTGAGAGATTTGTGTATTCTGATTTATTATTGTGGTGGCGAGAGAGACGTCTGAAGTAGGGAGGCTGGGAAAGCATCCGCTGGTTTGGGACAGTCATTGCCTGTTCTGTCTTGTATGTTGTTTGTGTTTGTGTGTGAGGCAGAGACGGTTGTAAAACAAAGTTTCTCTGTTAGTTAAAGTGCCGTGTTACAGTTTTATGTGTGTCTCAATGCGCCCTTACTCAACGCAACATCTGAGGAGGAAAGGGAATGGATGCAATTACAAGTGATGTCTGTATTCTAACAGTGGACATAATATACTGCGCCCCACTACATCATGTTATCATTCTTAAAGTGGATGCATGTACTCCCGGATCACGATCCCTCTTTTACGCAACTTAATTTGTGGATGTTTAGACTTAGAGACAGTTGGAGAGCCTTCTTTCAAGCCGGGTTTGTTTTGCCTCATGCTTTTCTTTTCTCTGTATGTGTCTGATCAGAGCTATAGTTATATGTATCTCACGCAGAGGGGGGAAAAGAAAGGGGGAGGGAGACACGCACGCACGCGCACACACACACACACACATACACACACACAGAGTAATGGAGATGGCTATCAAACTCAGTCCTAAGTGGAAAAAGGTGACGTTCCCTGTGACATAAACTTCTCATAATGCTGTTTTTCACTACCGTGAAAATGAAAGTCCTCGCAGATGTCTGCATATGGCAAACACGCTCGTTATCAAATCAACGGCTGCCTCTGTTCTGCCCCGTGTTTATGGCAATGGTAACTTCAGAACACTGTGCAGTAAAGGGAAATAAGCCTTCCTCATGGCAGTGCCTTGTGTCAGCGTCAGATGGATTACTGAACCATATATAAAACATATCACAACACACACATGGTCCCCAAACTCCCTTTCGGGACCATCGCACAGTGGCCCAATCCACAGCTTTGTTCCAACAAACATCAAAGAAATTGGAAGTGTAAACAACGCGATGCTCTTTATACACAGCGAAAGAAAAGCGCTCAGACTTTGTTCCCGGAGCCAATCAGATTTTCGCCGATCTTATTTTCCGTCACACGCACACCGTCGTTCCTCCCTCTCCCACTGGTGCAGCGCAGGGCTCGCACACCACCGCGGGATTAGCATGCGTGTGAGTCGTGTGTGTCTGGACAAGTGTTTGCCGTGTGGCCTGCAAAAGGGAGATTAGCATGCATGCTTGTGGTGCATCTCTGGTCGGGCGTATGGTGTGTGGGATGTGGGTCTGTGTGATAGAGGGCATGTGGGATATGTCCGCGCCAGCGCAGCCCATGTGAAAGTGTGTGCCTGTGCCTGAAAAACAGTGCGGCTCCCAGGCTTGCTTCAGGTACGTTTTGTCACGTCATTGTGGTGAGTCGCCAGGGCCTGGGAATGCTGGGAGCTCTTCAAAGTGAGGCTGCTGCTGCACAATGAGCCGAGAGCATCTGGACTCAGCAGATGAAAGAGCCAGAGAGAGCGGCACCGCTGGTACTCAGCATGGCTGTGAGAGACGGAGCACACACCTGAGCAATCTTCTTTGTGTGTGTGTGTGAGTGTGTGGAGCGGCTGAACAGCCACGATAAACCCAGCATAAACAGCGCTGATCCTGCTCTGCATGGAGTTTATATCAAGGCCAGAGAGCTGCACTCTGTGAAGCAAGAGAGGGCAAGAAACGCATGACAGAAATGTAGTGAATGTAATGTTTTGTAAGTCTAACCTTTCCTGTAAAATATTTGTTCAAAGCACTTTACAAGAAGTGTTTTATATTAAGATATGAGGAAAAAATAAAGCAGACAAATTAGAAGCAAAGACTCAAACAAAGAAAAATGAAAACAAATGGATGAAAAAAAAATCCATGAAGGCAAAACAAGATAGTGAGGGCAGAGTTTTTAAACGTGAGGCAACCGGGGCAACTGTGCTTAAAATTTTAATCAAGTTGTGCTTGAAGGAATCAACCATGTCATTTACTGAGCAGCTCAAACCATAAAAAACAAAAAACAGATATACTTGCCAGCTCAGAGAATTTAAGTTGTTTTGCAGTGTCCGGAGACTTCAAACTGTAATTCCCTTTGTGCTCTTGGCTATACAGTAAGCAAAAGGGCTTCAGAAATACACAGAAATGATCAAAGACAGTAAAAATATTATCAATATATGTGTGTTACCAAGCTGATGGGTGGTCTCAGTGATTTGTTGTGCAACATCTAAGTTGTCTGTTAATCCTTGAACCCAAAACTCATGGAGTCAGTCCGCAAGAAGCCATTAATGTGGATGCTGAAATAATCCTGTCATGGCTCAGCATAACGGACCAGACAAATTCAGAGAATTTAGGCACAAAACAAGCGCTGGGTTTTTGGAGGAGGCAATAAATAACTGCAGACGACAGGATCTGTGCCACAAATTCTAAACATAAGTATCTCAAAGCTTGAGGAGTTGTTGACAGACAGTAGACTGCATTAAAAATGGATTTAGTCGATGGTGGCAAGCCCACCACCTCAGCCACTGGGTCTTGGCAAGCTCAAGCTGTCATGTTCGGGGAGGGGGACAAAGTTCAGACAGCTGGCTTTATTCATTTGGCTCTTACCAAGTCTCAAATAAGAACGTAACATTAAGGTCTTAATAGCAATTAAATCATTTAGAAGAAAAAAAAAAGTCTGATTGGAAAACATTAAAAAGAAACCTTTTAAGGAAATTATACACATATATACACATGTAGAACACATATTGTCATACATCTTTGGTGTCCTGCTCAAACGTCCAAGAGTCAGCTTTTCCAAATAAGGATATGAGGAAAACGTGGCTGATTTTTCCTGTGAATGGCCGTGTATTTCTGGCATTTTATAATGTATTTTCCAGAATTTGACTTTGGTCCTAAATTAAGGAATATTTTGACATATGGGGTACAGTGCCACTTATCAATTACAATATATAAAAAAAGAGACAACATTAAAGTTAAGTTGAGGGGGGATGCGATGTCTCTGCAGCTCATTGAAGGCATATACAATATACCATACATATTTGCTTAACTTGTGTCAAGCAGTGTTTACTGTGCATCAGGAAGAGAGGCAGAAAATATAGACATCCTGAATGCTATAGCGAGCAGCTGGTTGCCTGTGCAGCTGCGCGGTGCGACGAGGGCCTGCAGAGCTGCAATCGGGGAGCCCATCAACAGGGCCAGGGGGGTCAGCGCAGGAAGACGCAGGTGTGACTGTATATGTGTTCACAGCATCGTACCATATACAGAACAGAAGCACTGATTGGGAATGCGGAGACGCTGCACGATGAGAAAATGAGAGCTCTATCTGTGATCGCAATCCAAATTTTGCAATTCTTCGGGGTCAAATTTTAGAGTAAAAATTCCCGTAACACGAAATGAATGACCAGCTGACAAGTTCGCAGGCTAGATGATAAATAGGAAGACCTCCAGTGCAAAACCCAAATCATTTCCTCCTTTTCGCTCTCTGTATTTCCCAGTACGATTTTTTTCATTGTTTAACTGCGCCAGTGACAAAGACAAATGTGGAAAATGATGGAAACCCTGCTCTTTTTTTTTTTTTCTTCCTGACTTTGCATTCCTGCTAATGTCTCTGCCTCAGTCCCTCTAAAGTCGGCCGGTCTAGTCTGATATAATGTATCCTAAACAAGCTGTGTGTGTTTCCTAACAGCTGGGCTGGTCCCGCTGAACCAAAGCACCATGGATGGCTGCTAATAACCCACCCTAATAATCCCTATGTTTCCTAATGTCTTTCTGCTTTCACTGCCATTAAATACCCATTCATTATAATGCCAACAGTTAGTGCCGTTGTGACCACGGTCCCAGAGGTGGGAGCTGATGCTAGATGACGGCTGTTTGACTGTTTGGTGCGGTGGCTCGGCCGCACGATGCCCTTGGGTGGGGACGCTGGGCGATTACACCGGGTCCCAGAGAGGTGAAGCCTGAAACGGGGGTGCCCTCAGCAGGGCATCTGCTTAATGAGGCCTGGGCATGCCGCTGGGAGCCCCAGACTGGAACCATAGCAAGCGTACACACACGTCGGATGCCCGAGCTGAAAGCAGGCCCAAACACACAAACACGCTCACTGTGTGGAGATAATGTTCATTTGTCTTGCGCTCCAGTTCGTCCTCACAGCGGGACACAGGGAGAGCCAGCTGAGAGGGCTCCAAAAAAAAAAAGAAAAAGAAAAGAGTCTGTTGCACACCCACAGGGGAAAACACAGATTTGATGGTTTGCATTAAAGTCGCAGTTTCTGACTCCGGCACGTTTGACCGTAACAGCGTTCACATGCAGACGGAACAATACTGGAAGGTGTTCTGCTATGTGGCAAACCTGATTTTACACTGACTGCGCCGCAACCTCAAGTGTTTTATCTCAGCTCAAGGGTTTTAAGACATGAGGCTTTGCAGTCAAAGTCTCGATTACACTGCACCGACTCAAGGAGTTAATTGGACACACGGAGGAGGCTCCCCTTAGAGGACGTCTGAGTGTTCGCTGGGGACTCAGGGAACTTTACTGGAAGCCATTAAGGAAACAAGACATTTCCGACCGCAGGGAACAAGAAAAACGACTGAAAAATGAAGAGAAGTGGAGAAAAAAATGAGACGCTTCAGGGCTCAATTGCTAAGCACACGATTGTGGTGTGTGTGTGTGTGTGTGTCGGTGTTGGTGTGTGTGTGTGCATGTGTGCGGCCTCATTGCCCGGTTGCATGATCAACTGCTGGTTGGCATGGTAACAGTGAGTGAACAGGGCTTTGACAGCGCTGAATCGCATCTGTTGGTGCTTTCGTGTTGTTTTACTTTGCTTTCTCTCTCTCTCTCTCTCTCTCTCCCTCTTCCACTCTCACTAGAAAAAAAAACACACATAGACACACTAACCTCCTGCTGTTAGATAATCACCTTTGCCCACTCAGGTCTCTCATCCGTATCGTCATCAATCAGTTCAACTGTTTAACTTCACCTCTCTGCTCAACTTATTTGCCCCCCTGTGGCAGGCGGCACCTCAGTGAGCCTTCAAACGGACGAAGTTTGCCTTCAGCTCGTTTTCAGGGCGCCGCAGCCGAGGAGTGAAGAGAGTACACAGCCGCGGTCTTCAGAGAAAGCCGAGGGGATTGTTTAAATATGGAACCCATAGTCTCCATGTCACTTTCAACTCAAGCCGGAGAAACTGACAGAAACTCTTCATTATGGGTGGTGTTGTGAAATGTTATGTGCAGCGTGGGTTGCTGGGATTGTTAGCGGCGGCACTGCTGAATGGCGTTGAAATCTGCAATGGCACCTGGAAACAATCGTCTTTTCCTCCCTGGAATGTTTATGTATTGGTGAATTATTCTAAGCATGTTCCTCATGTTTATTTCCAGGATGACGGCGGAGCGGCCATGTAGCCGATCTGCTCGCTGCAACAGAGACCGGAGAAACTGTGTGCACATGCTCGTGTGTGCGCAGCTTTCGCCATCTATTAACCGCCATCTCCTCTCCTCACTTACAGCACATTCAGTCCAACCGTATCCCTCGTTAAAGGAAAGTCAGCCCACCTCCCCTCAGGCATCTCTTTTTAAACGCAGAAATTCATATCCAAACACTGTTAAAAAGTCATAAAAGTTCAGGATAATATTTTGATATCTGTCATGTCATTCTGTTATATATGGGTCTGGGGAGTCGGAGGGAGAGGAAGTTGCCTTTCTTTGTGGTATCTATTCCCAGCATAACATACAAGCTCCGATTTCCCATGGGTGTGTTTGTTGTGATGTGTCGCGGCACGAACACACACAGCCACAGTCTGGACCGGGCATGAAATGAGCTGGTGGATTTGTTTAGTCTCGGTGGGCAGGACACAGGGAGAGGATTTCTTGTCATCCTTTTGTGTGTGCGCTTGTCTTCTCAAAGCAAACACGCAGGGGGCTGAGACAGGCTGCGAGTTTCAAACGCGCAGGGCGGATCGCCGCGATTCAGCTTTGTAATTAGCAGAGGGGTTTTTTTGCCAGCCTGTGTGAAATGATTTATCCCCAGCGTGGTCAGCATCCATAGGCAAATGTTTGTGCATCTTCTCTGAGCCGGCTATGCTATAAAAAGTGTACTGCTAGCCCCATTTAACGGATATTCCTTGAAAAAGCGGAGTGGTGAAATATATATATAGGGGTGAGGAGGGATGTGTGTGTCCGAGGGTGAGGAGGGCGTGTGTGTTTGAGGGGTGAGGAGAGTGTGAGGTATGGAGGGGGGTGAAAGGTGACACCCTCACAAGTGGTGTTTACGAGAGGGGAGAATACCACAGGACAACTCCTGGCTGCCTTGAATATGAGACAGAGAGAAAAGAGGTGCATGTGTGTGCGGGACAGGGGGTTATGAGAGAGAGAGAGAGCGGGGAGAGACAGACGGGACGTATGTGAGAGACAGACAGAGGAGGTGAGAGGAGGGAGACAGACGCAGAGAAGCAGGCATGACGTGACAGGGACATGAGGAGCCCTCTGAGACTGACACCACCTCTTAACCCCCGAGGTCACAAAGTGAGAGAGGTGCAGAGAGACAGAATGAGAGGGAGAAATGTTAGTTATATATAGTGTGTGTGTGGCACTCTGAAACTGAGGGATCCTGGGAGAGAAGGAGAAAATTGGCATGTTGGCAACCTGTCTGGTTAGTGCAACCAACTATAGCAACAACAAAAGCTTGTTGAAGGACAGTTTGAGTATTTTTGAAGCCAGGCTGTATTTCTCACTTCTCTGCCATAGTGTCTATCAGTGAATACAACAGTTTAGCTGATAAAGTTAGTATTGAGAAACTTACTGCTGAAAATTTTGCTTCAATTGAACTATACCGGGCGGCTGAGCCATCCCCAAAGTAACACTGAAAAACAGCCATAAATGTCCTTTACAGATTCAAAATGGTCCATCTCACCCGTTAGTCTTGCTGCTCCAGGTTGAGTCCCTTCTTCCTCTGTCTCCTTGATCTGTGTGTGTCCGTTTCTTGGATTTCCAAACCACTCTACTCTGAATCATGTTGCCTAAATACTGTAAGATCAGCAAACAAAATCATCGCTGTCCTCGTTTTGTATGTACAATGTAGGTAGCTATTGCCAGCCCTTTTACCAATGTAAGTAGTCACCTATAGTATAATTACATAATATGTTATTGTGCTCTATCATGAGCTGAAGTCTGCACATCTCAAATTTCAAAAGAAAATAGCGCCAAAATCACTGTAATTACCAATAGAAAACCATTGTAGAGAAGTCAGAAATAACCCTAACCCTAACCCTAACCCTAACCCATCTAATACTAATACTCTAATACTAAAATTATCCTTTGGTGTCACTTTCAAAGTTGGACTGTCTGTCTTGTACCAATTGAAAAGTGCCAAGCAGCTATGCTTGAAAACATGTGTATGGATGTGTGTGTGGGCCAAAGGTGACCTGTGTTGGGGTACAGTGACAGATATATGGGATGCACCAATCTGAAGGCTGGAGGTCACACGCTGACTTTGTTACACGCCTTCAAACACACACACAGACACACACACACACACAGAATTCTGGTTTCTGGTACACACAGGCTACCAGGCCGCTAATGCCAGGTCATATGTCTTGAAGGAGGAATCTGCATAGACAGACGCTGGCTTCAAATGTGTGTGTGTGTGTCTATAGTCAAGCCTTCCCATCTGGCCTTAGGGGTAATCTGTATAAAGGCTGATTAAGATGGAGGACAGGGGAAATTGATCAGTAAAGAAACAAGGACTTCATGGGGATGAAAGAACCAAGTCGGATCATGTTGCTCTGCATCATTTATATCTATCAGGACCGGTACACGACTTAAAACAGCAAGTCATGGATGAATGGGAGGACACGAGGCAGAGAAACAAGAGAACATTTTCAGGGTCATCCCCTTGTCCCGGTCTTCCTAACTTTACCCTCCACCACCACCACACCCCTGTTTTGCTAGGGCCAAGCATTGGGAGAACTGGAATCCAAAGAGCTGGTTCCAGCACTGCAAAAACGTACAAAATTGAAACACATTCTACTTAATCAATTCCCAACTTTGGCTTCTATCCTTATTCTTCCTGTTTAGGTTCCAGCGTGGGCTTGAAGACCTTATTTTGTCTTCAGACTTCCTTCTTCAAAGAGCAAATGTCTTCGCAACATGGACTAACAAGCAAACGCTGAATTTTATTAACGCTACGGCAGAAAAACAATGATCTCTTCACATGGGCCAGGCAATTAGCAGCAGAAGAACACAAACAGTTGCTCTTACTTTTCTCCATAACAATACCCTTAATTTCAGCATTTATGTGTGACATCATGCAAGTGAGCGAGCGTCCTAATCATTTTGTTGTGCGCACGCTGGATAAAAGCACGGACCTCTGGGCTTCTTGATAATCACGGAAACATGTTGCATAAGTGTGGAAGTGCCTGACTGTAAAACTGCAAGTGTGATGAATTGGAATTGGCCATGCATGTGCAGTGCTCCTCCCATCACCTTTGGAAAGCTTGTTTCCACTTTGTCAATCGACTGAAGGAATTGTTAAGAAATTGAATCAATAAGGGAAAATTGTCAAGTTACTAAAACTCTTATTAGTACCCAACCCTAACTGTGCTTTCATTTTCTCTGGAGTCATTTGGTTGTGAAATCCAAACCAGCGGGTATGTACGTGTACGTCTGATGTTTAATTATTTAATCCAATGTTGATCAGTCCTCTAGTGCATGTCTCGCTTAAAGTTTTTTCCCCCTCTCCCCCTTAATGTTTTGTTTATTTCAGAGGTTTATCTTGCTTAATGGTCACCAAACATTTGTATGCTTTTACTTCCCTGTTTGTTCTTAAGCCAGGATATGGGCCAAGTCGTGACAAATGCAAAGGTTAACTGGGTGGAGGGCAAACACTATGCCTGCAAACAACTGGCAGTCAGTCATACTTTTGCCAGGTGCGCTTATAAATTCAAATGCCTGGTATTCATCGGTTGCCATAAACAGGTGCTGCAGTTTTGACCTGTTTCTCCTCTGCTTCGGCTTCTGTGACAAGCAGAACAGATAATTAGTTCCTGTCAGCTGCTCCCTGCCAAAATATAAGTCTGAACTCACCGGATCCCTTATTGCATGTTAATCTTAAGTCAACAACGTAGCCGGTGAAAACAGGCTTTTAGAATCGGATTTAACAGTTTTAGATTGATCGAGAGGAAAGAAGTGCTGCAGGAGGAGAGCAATTTGACCATATTTGGTTTTGTTTAAGGCTTTATTGCTTTAGCTACAGTCAGGTGCATGCACACAAAGCCTCCATTGTTAGAAAAACCCAACGTAGTTAGGGTTACTGTAAACCTCCCTTTGACCGATTTATGAGGCAGCCCCCATCCCAGGAATAAAAATATGAAGCATTTTGAAAGAGCTACCACTTGGAGCTGATGGTAAAAGCTCTAAATCACTTGGAAGTGGCCGCAAATTTATTTCTTGTACTGATGTATCATTTTACTCATAACACGAGTTATACTGGGACTCAGGTCTGCCAAGAACCTGTCTGTCGGTCAGGGGGGTGTTACGACCTCATGCGGTTTTCTCCCACTTGACCTGGCAGAGGGGCGCTGAAACCTGAAGCCGACCCTCGTTCTGGTGCGGCACCCTGGGGTGGTTCCAAACCTCCAGCAGCGTGCCAGCTCTGGGCCTGGGGTTGAGGATGGGATGGGGGCTGGGTCAGCGCCCAGTTCCTGCGTTGTCATTCAGTGAGCGGGGCAGATATGAGAGATGTTTTTCTCTCGTATTGTTTAGACTAAGCGCTGCTATCGCTGCACAGACAAATTCAGACATGCGGCCAAGAGGATGCAGAGTGTGTCTCTGTCTTGTTTTGTGCTGTTGTTGGCTCACTCGTTGGCAGGCTCAGCGATGAGGGAGAGCGGGACTGTGGACCAGAGGCAGCTGATGTAGCTTTGGCAGGAGCCAGGTACAGCAGGAGAGCTGGAGGCAGGTCAGCATTCGCATTGAGAGCAAAAGGATAAAATCCCATTACATGAGATAGGAAACACATGTAGAGGCAAATCCCGGTGACATGATTGGCCTTAGATGAGCGTGTGTTGAGTGAAATGAGCTTAATAGTCGTGCATCTCCCTGCCTCTCACTTGCTGCAGCTGTACTCCACTATCTTTCGCCCACGTGCTCCCTCTTGACCCTTATACAAGGTCATCATGGTATGCACACAGATAGAGAGATTTGATTGGTCCATGTGGAAGAATGGCACATACCTCTGTCATGTGCTCCCAGCTGTGTTTAGCTTTCATTACTACACACAGAGCCTATTGAACATATCAGCTGTGTCAGCTATCTGTCATACTCGCAGCTGTCAGACACACAAACTGATGCACTTTCACACACATACACAATTTTAAATACACTCAGGCACAAATCCACACAGTGGCGCTCACTCAGGCATGGCCATTTGGTCAGAGAAATGCAAGACCCCAGATAGTATCGTGGCTGGATCCTCACTGAAGCCAGCGTTAAACCTTTCGGGTACATGAAAGGCCGAAACATCAACTCACAACATGCTGAAACATCAGACTGATCCCGGCCTATCAGTGAGTGCACGTTAGACTCGACAGCTATCCCAGCCACGCTCTGACCCCTGAAACCAGAGCAGCTGATTGGACCAAATCTGGAAGCCACCGGTGGAGTACGGTGACACTTGACCTCGTCCCATAAAGTTCACAGAGGGGCGAGTCTGCACCTGCCCCAGGAATGGCCGCAATAAGGAGCCCGCCTGGAAAGCAACACACAGACACAGACACACTACACCGCTCGAGCCCTCCAACCATGTGGTGCTGAAAGGGGGCTTGGCGTTTGTTGCATCAGTAACATCACAGCATAGAGAACAAGTGACCCTGCGGTGACGGCATTATAGGCTCTAGGTGCCATAAAGCGATGTCTCCCTTACACACACCTGTACGTGTAAAGCCGCAGAGGCCTTTTAAAGAAACAGATGATAGCCCCCATATTGAAATCCCAATGGGTTTATGATAGGAGTCACAGCACTGACGTAAGTGACAGAGTAAACTCGTGTCCCGACAGGCTGCACCGGCCACTGAAATGACGTGCTGTAGTTAATCTATTGAGTGTGACTCAGTGAGATTGTAAGTTGCTCGGCTCAATAAATACCTGGCACCTGTCTCTGAATGGAGATAAAGCAGGGAGGGGAGGAGCGAGACAAGAAAGTCACACTACAAAAAATCTCCACCTTAACAAGTCATCTAGTTTCATATTCAGTGCTAAAAATAATAATAATAAAAAAGAGATGCTAATTAACATGTTTCCAGTATTTTCTTGAAGTGTCACATATCATTTTCTTGATGCTCATGGGCTGATCTGCTTTATTCTCCTTTGTTTAAATATATCTATGTTCACAGAAAGAACGAATGAAACAGAATTGGAGACAAGTAAAATCATCGCACCCCTCTGGCAGAAGGGATGAGATAAGAAAAACAAGATTTTACAGCTGAATATGAGACTTTTGATGGGAGGGAAATGTTTCTGTGGTGCATGGATCCCAGATGTTCATTTCCATTGTGGCAGCCTAACTATTCGTCTAAGTCATCAAACACTGTCATGTATATAAGCTTTCTGCTGTCTGCAGCTACAGATTACTGGCTTCATGTTGTAGAGTTAATCTATTGTAAAATAACTTTTTTTGTGTGTTTTTC
>OMLB01021719.1:0-11948 GCA_900302555.1 Myripristis jacobus
GTGACAAGTTCTTTGAATTATTCTGTTTACACATGCATATCACACATTATCTGATTTGATATGCGCTAATAAGGAATATAAAGAATAAATGCCAGAGCAGATATTTAAACAGTGAATTAAAAGGTTACTATATACACTCACCTAAAGGATTATTAGGAACACCTGTTAAATTTCTCAGTAATGCAATTATCTAATCAACCAATCACATGGCAGCTGCTTCAATGCATTTAGGGGTGTGGTCCTGGTCAAGACAATCTCCTCAACTCCAAACTGAATGTCAGAATGGGAAAGAAAGGTGATCTAAGCAACTTTGAGCATGGCATGGTTGTTGGTGCCAGACAGGCTGGTCTGAGTATTTCACAATCTGCTCAGTTACTGGGATTTTCACGCACAACCATTTCTAGGGTTTACAAAGAATGGTCTGAAAAAGGAAGAACATCCAGTATGTGGCAGTCCTGTGGGCGAAAATGCCTTATTGATGCTAGAGGTCAGAGGAGAATGGGCCAACTGATTCAAGCTGATAGACGACCAACTTTGACTCAAATAACCACTCGTTATGTGATTTTCAAAACTTTCCACCAATGGGATTCCTTGGGACTTTTTTTTTTCCCTCACTCAGGACATACTGAGGATACAAAATCAGCTGAGTTTGCTTCTCTTGCAATTTGTCCTAGGTTTTTTCATTACATGACTGGACTAAATAGTCAGCTGGTAAAGTGAGCACAGCACGCTGGAGACAAATCGCCCTCTAGTGGCCACCATCGCTTACTACAAGCTTCTGGTTTCCTCCGGTGCTCGGTGAGCTCCTCGCTCGACTCAGCTGGTCTTCATTTTATTTGACAGTTCACGCCACAACAATGGCAGGGGTCGAGCAGGCTACCACACAACCTGCACAAGTCGATCTTTCCAAACCAAACACTGGCCCGCTTGACGGTTATGACAAAAAGTGCATTTTCTGCAAGATTGTAAACAAAGAAATGGAGACGGAGCTTCTTCACTGTGTGAGCATATTGTCATCATAAAATATCACTGAGTGCTAAGCCGGCTAGCTTACGTTAGCCCGCTGCTGTAGACACCCACTCATTAAATAGAGATGTGTCTTCTTAGAAGTTGAATTAAGGTACAATTTCAGCGATTAACTCTTATTTTATATCTAAAATGATGGCACAGGGAAGCCCATCTTGTCGTTTTTAGCTGTGTGTTAGCATAGAACTGCCTATGCTGTGAAATTAGCCTGTAGTCAGAGTAACATTAGTCGATATAAATATGGCAGTTAAGCTACATTTAATTTTGTGGGGCTTCCCCTGACACCCCTGTCAAGGACCGCTGGAGGACCCCACTTTGGCCACCAGTGTTAGAGCTGAGCTGATTACAGCTAAAGAGAGGTCTGATCTGGCAAGGCCTGTGTACACCTGTATTTTATATTTACAATATCAATGCACCTTTATAGGCTCTGACGGGACTGAAATTGACTTTAAAGTTGTGTTTTATCTCCATGACAGGATGAGGAGATCTCATGCTTCAGAGACATCAAGCCTGGAGCTCCACACCACTACCTGGTGGTGCCAACCAAGCATGTTGGGAACTGCAAGTCCCTCAACAAAGACCATGTGCCTTTAGGTAGGGCTTGGTCCACATATTTTATTACTGGTGCTTGTGGAAATGACTGCTCTGTGACTCATACATCCCAGATATTTTTTCATGCTTTGTCAACCAGTCCCATTCAAAACTGTGCAATATGTACCAGCTGTTAACCTAACAACTTTCAGCACATCGGCTCTATGTTTAAAAGTCTTTGTTTTACTGTCAAATCACAAACATCTCAACAAGAACCTTGTTGTGCTTCTGTTTGGGTACCCAGTGGAGCGGATGGTTGAGACAGGGAAGGAGATCCTGCAGAAAAACAGTGTTACAGATCTCAGTGATGTCAGGTGGGTTACCCAAGTCTTGCAAAGAAAGGAAACCAATAAATGAATGCATGAATAACACTGTGAAGCAGAATCCAATACTGTAAAGAAAATTGAACCAAGATTTAAGTGAACACATCTATCAAAACAAGACAGCACGAATCGGTGATGTCAACAAGCAATAGTGAATACACACTAGTGGTTAAGAAAAGCATTATTAATATTTTAGTAACCTTTAACAGTGATTAATCTTGTTGTTAATGACTGGAACACTCCAATTTGAAGCAGGCTGTCACTTTAATTAACTAACAACATTAACTCCAACTAGACAGAGGAACAGTGTTTAAGTCCTCAGTGGTGCCAATTACTGATACTCATTATCCCACTTAATGCACACATTGTCATGGTACCCAATCTACTATAATGCAAACCATGACTTGTATTCACTGAATGTTAAAGTAGTGCCTCTCTTGGATAATTTAATAGATCATCCTCTAAATCTTTGTTGACACATGCTGTTAAACCATGAATCAATTTACTGACATGAATAGGAATTCATGATAATATCAGATAATATTGGATAATATTTGTATTGGCCTATAAAGGCTTTAAAGTGAATACCCGCATATCGGATATCTGCAAAAAATCTGATATAGTGCATCCCTAACAAAGATAAATATGGCTGTTTTACATAATCCAAGTAGTTTTCTTGTGTTGCCTAGTGAATGTGTACATTATTGTATCTCGGCATATGCCAGCAGGCCATCACAATAAGAGCAGAGGCCTGTACCATAAAGCTGGATTTCGGCTTAGCGAGGTAACTTCAGGGTTAACCCTGGGTTTTCTGTACCACAAAGGTGGTTTACTTTTTATCGGGGTACATTGCTGTGGTAACATACGCTGTTAAGTTCAGGATAAGAGCTCAGCAGGTATAAAAGCCCCACCTACTGACCAATCAGTTCTCTTGGAAAATGGCCTGCCCATTTGTTGAGTGTGAAGAAGTAAAGCCTTGTACATGTTGTAGGCTATATAGCCCACAACATGTACATATACATATGCTACATGTATAAGATATAGTAAGCATACTGAGCACTTTGAAGTATGTTTTTATATTTATTTTGTATTTGTTCCCACGTTCTTTTTGCTCCACTGGGGTTCCATCTGAAATAATAAGGCTAAACTCACATGCCATAACGGCAAATTTCATAAACACATAAATTTATGGAACACACAAATGTTACTATAGTCAGATCTACTCGTGCCGTCATGGTGGGGAAGTAATATTATAATCCCACTAACATATGCATTTATACAGTCTGTGATTTTTTTGCCAGCATTCCTTGCGGCTCTTGGCAGCTGCAACTGTGTTGCTTTTTGCCTGGATGATGGATTTATATTCCTCGCATTTATTTAAGATTATTGTCTGCTCCTCCGTCATAAAGTATGTGTCTGCAATTGGTCGTATGCAGCAAACACCGCCCTTTTTATGTGAGCGTGCACAGATCTAGATTGGAAAACCCTGGGTTCAGTTAGTGAGTTGATAACCGGCTTCGTGGTACCGAAAATCAGGATTGTGGATGTCTGGTTAAGTGAAGCCAGATAACGAGAAACCCCGGGTATGTTAATCCAGCTTTATGGTACAGGCCCCAGGTATAATAAAATGTTAATTCCACAGGAGAGACTTGATGTTCTCTGCAATTAGATGGAAAAATGTTTCAATATATCTGTATCAGAAGAATTAGAACCAGAGAAATTAAAATTCTATGGCTGGAACATATCGGATATTGGCAAAAATCCAGTATCGTGCATCCCCAGCTATGAGCTCACCTTTTGTTTTGCCTGAGTAAATGTCTTTGCCGTACTGCCTTCTCACTGCATTTTCCTGTAAAGCAGTAAGCCTGCATGGACTGAGGCCTTTTCCTTCCTGTCTGCAGGTTTGGTTTCCATTGGCCTCCATTCTGTTCTGTCACCCACCTGCACCTCCATGTCCTGGCCCCAGCCAGTCAGATGGGCTTCATGTCCCGCCTCTTCTATAGACTCAACTCTTACTGGTTCATCACAGTAAGTGGCTCATTCATGGTGTGCTTACTCTATGCCCAGTACTAAAATGCTCTTGTGCATAACTTGCAAATAAGTGTGGATGTCTGTTAGCACTCAAGCTCCACTTTATGAAACATGACTGAACACGCTGACCAGTGATACACAAGTCAGCTGCCAAACACTTAACTGTACCTACATTTCATATTTTGGCCCTGAACTATAGTGATAAAGCTTATTTGTCATAAGAATTGTGAACCAGTCATGTATGCTCATTTTTTAATTAGAGTTTTTGCAACCTGTCATGATGACAGGTTGGACATTTTGGCAGTGGGGGTCAAAAAATATTATTTTCCAGTCCTGGTAAATTTAGCTTAGCAAGACAGATTTGTTGGCACTGTTTGCCTTCACTGGTTTTCATACCTTTCAGCTACTTGGGAAATATGCTCCATGGCTCATATATTTTGGAGGCATTTCACCTCATCTGTATTCCATATTCGATATTTCCACACAGTCTATTTGTGGTTGGTCAAATGGCATTGTTCTCACCTGCCTGCCCAATCATGAGTTATGCTTTCATATACTCAAATAGAATAGAATATGCATGGTGTAAAGAGGGTACAGAACCCAGATCTGGCAGAATTGGACTCAAAAGTCATAAACAGTTCTGTTGATTTGACCAGCCATGTTGAAATGACATAGCTTGGTAAACACATGTGTTGCTAATTATGATGATAATCAATTAGCCGGTACAATACCCAGGACCCAAATGAAAGTGAACCTTAGTTAATATCATTTGCAACACCTGCGCTACTCATGACAAAAAGTCTGTTAGTGCAACTAAACCATCATAATTAGGAGCTTAAACTGAATTTTCAATCCAGCTGTCCAAAGGCAATGATAAGCCTGCTACTGTGGGTGTAATTCCTGTTTTGTCCTTGTCTGTCAAACCTTTGCAGGCAGACCAGTTGATTCAACTCCTCAACACTAAAGGAGAGACCAACTGATCAGTCGGTTTGGCTCCAGTGAGGTCTTGGTTTTGTTGGAGGTTGTGAGTTGGCTCAAAACCCACGGCTTCGTCTCCTTCCAGAGGCCGTGTTGGATTGTGCACCGTGCTCACAAGGAAGCATGCCTATTTATCAGGTTGTGACAGTATTTTAAACTGATGAGAAATCGACAATGAAAAACAGTAAGGATTTTGGTGGTAAGCGATTTTCGATTCGATTTTGTTTTTACAGTAGGAATGAGTTAAGCCCTGGCACTGAAAACAACGGGAGGTTAATACAGCTATTGTGATTTATGGACCAAACCACTCTTCTAATGACAAGAGAAAAGATGGATGATGTTGAAGCTCCCTTTTTTTCTGAGTGAGATGTTGGGATTCCTTGTATAATTTGACATCTGCATAATTTCACTGCCAAGTATTCCCAGATCATTCATAAAATCGATGTAGACTGATTGCTGGAAGGTTTCCCAACCTGTAGAACTGCTTCAGAGCTTAGCAGATCGGGAAAATATGTGCATTATATGATATAAAACATGGGTAATCATATATTATAAAGTTTCCTATGTAATGCTTGTCATAGTTATGTTGTATTACCTTACCTGAGCTTGTGACATGCTGGACATTTTGAGGCCTACCTGGACATGAGTCACCGCACAGAGTAATGTCTTCATCAATTATTTACACAGCTCCTTCACAGTGAAAGCACCTCAGTCATCCTCTAACACTGAAAGTGAAGTATGCTTAATGATCTCAGTGGGCAACTGAATGCACTCATGGTATATGTTAATAAATGCATATTGGTGTCAGAGAACATATAAGGAGTCAGTCAATTAAGTAATGTAATATTGACTGATTGGCTGGTGCATGAAATTAAAATAACACTTGTGCAATTTAATTTATTCATTAATATGATGTAAAATGTGATTCATATGTACTGTACGGAAGTGTGGAATTAATGAGAAAGGTAACAAAGAATAAATGTTACTTTGCTGCTGCCCAGTATCTGTTTCCAGCGTATTGAGTGGAAAGTTTTAATGACGCTATCAGTTTTCACTCCTTCCTTCATTCATTAGTTTAACTACATCCAACAACTCTCGTGCTTCTACCTCTGAACGCAGCAAACACAATAACAGAAGAATGAGGTTTATTTTTTTAATATATTTTCCAGGCATTAAAGTAACATAGTGCAAAGTAACCCAAAAAAAAAAAAAAAACCCAAGCTGATCCACTGATGTGCTGTTAACTGTTATTAAGTATCTGTTCTGTCAAAAAAAAAAGATGTGCATTATTCTACTTGGCCATAACATCCATTAGCATGTGCAGATATAATGCTTTTTATCAAAGTTGCATAGTTTGTTTTATGTACTCGTTTCTCTTTCCACTAATCAAGCATTTGAAGTTTCTTGGAGATCTATCCTCATTCTAGATAATGAATTCTTACATAACAAGGCTGTCTAACCTACAAAGCACCCTTGTCGTAGGAAATGCATGCACCACGGCCCCCAGGCAAGTAGGATCAAATTCATCCTATAGCACCATATTGTCTGTCACAGGCGGCCTCGTGTTCTCTCAGGCTTCGGCTCAGTCTCATTAACCACTCACTTCACCTCTGCTGTGCACTTGTCCACTCTGCCCACGTGAGAAAGCCAACGGAGGAGATGCAGGAAAATGAACGTGTTGAACAAGTCTTGAGAAGGTCTTCTGTTCATGAACCCCACTGTTACTGAGACTGGGGTTTAGTTTAGCATCATAGGCTCCTGAATGAAATCTGTGTGATGTATCTGCATTCGTAGCAGTTCATTTTATAACCATGAATATGACAAACCTCAATTTAGTCAAATGGCAAACAAGTGACCTTACTTCCAGTGTCCTAAACATGCAAAATTAAGCCACTGAGACAAAGTGATATGGGAGGAGTCTTGGTTTTTAACCTGTGTGGGGAAGTGAAAATGCTTCATTTGTTTAATCGAAGGTGTTGTTCTGTGAATAAAGTGTAAAAAGTGCGATCCTCAATGCCATCTGTTGACTTTGGACTGAGCTCTGCTGTAAGGCTGTACCTGGCCCTGGACACAACATGAGTCAAGGCATAAACAAGGGTCCTCTCTGGTCACTGCAACAGACTGATGATAACGTGGTCATCCTGCCCCTGCCAGAGCATCTCCCCCTCAAACTGAACCAGGCCCTGTTTCCTGGCCCGCAGCAGAATCCCCACTACTTTATTAGAAATAGTCACATAATGCTCAAACAGTTTCCCAAACTCTACAGTGATCACTTCCCCGCTGTCCTCAACTCCACCTCCACCTCCGCTCCTAAGCTCCCCGATGTTCTTTATCACCTCACACAGCTCCTGAACCTCCCGGCTGATGTGTGTGTGAGCATCCTTGCCCCGCTGCTCCGTCATGGAGCCCTGCAGGGGCCTCCCGTAGCCGTCCTGTCCCCGCTGAGGGATCGTGGCGACGGGCCTGGTGTCATGACTGAAGGGGTTGTGCTTCTGGTACTCGCGGTGCCCGTCGGACCACTTCTGCCAGTTCTCCTTCAGGCCCTTGACAGAGACCACGCACACCGTGCTGTCATCACTCAGCTGAGCAGTGGGTGGGATGTTGTTCTCTGTTTCCATGGTGATGGTCTCCTGGTTGTTTGTCCCCATCCTGGATCTGTCACAATAGGTTGAAGAAGAGTTTTATTTACTCATTCAACTTAAAGGAATTCAATAAGATACCCACAGTAGGATAAACCTTTACTGACTGATTTATTATTTGGTCACAAATGTTGATATAAATATATAGGCTAATGCATGTAAATAGACCTGTTCAGTTGATGTTAACTAACTAAGATGGCCCAAACTGGCTCTGTATTTCATTATGATAGCCCTACTGTGTTTTGTTGTCTTGAGAACATGAAGCCATAACTTTAAGCTTCTCTGCATAAATGTACACTTCCAATATTTTTCAAACCATGGGTGTCTCCAGTTTAATACTGATAGAACTGGTGGGAATATTGAAAATGCAATCATTGCAATTACATTCAACAGACTGATTCAAAATGGACAATTCTAGAGGGGGAAAAAAAAAAGAAAACCAAGTATACACAGCAGTTTGCCATTACATTTAAAACTAAGAGTCAACATGAAGCTGCGTATAATGCCTGTTTAACTTCTCAGAGATTTAGGATATCAAACAACAGCAAAGATTCACCCGACTTACATGATCTGTCACAGCTGGGACCCGGTTGTCTGTTCAGCTGAGGTTAATGCCATGGCAGCCTCTGGGAAAAGCCCACTCTAATGAACATGGTCACCTTGCTGCACCACTTCCCATCGCAGCAGCAGTGCTGACAGTTGCAGAGGACAGAGTACAGATGCTTACTGTCCGAGGCAAAACCACATGATGGACACCTGCCGCAGCCAATGGCCTCTTGAGGATGATGTATGCCCAGTCCCCGGCCAATGGGGGCGGAGATGACACATGTAACTCTGAAGTAAAGCAGATTACAGCCAGTGGGGGTCAGATCTGTTTAGTGTGGTCTATGAATGGAGAAGCAATCTGCGGATGAAACAATGTCCATCTGCACCGCGACTAGTTCTACACTTTATCAAGAGCAACCCGGTGTGAAGTTGAAAACCAGTGAGACAGTGATAAAAACTGGCAAAACCGGACATTCAAGTCACCTGTGACATTAAAGTTCACAAAATGACAGCAGCGTGTGTGGATCCTTGTAACTTTAGTGTGAATATATGTGAAATGCACATATTGTGGTATGATTTTAAGTTAGCTAATGATAATACGCTGGGTGCCTCATTCTTTTACCATTTAGGGCTATTTGGTAGCGGGTCACTTGTTTCTGTAGATTCCGGTTTCTGTCCGGACGTATTTTGAATCCGCATCAAACATGGCGGCCCCTAGCAGTCGAACATGCTTACAATATTTGCTTCATCTTGCCCAAGACAACCTTGACTTCAGGTTACCGGTAACTCCTCATAACCACTTCTGACTCTACCTACATCCTTTAGAAGCACTTATGAATTTTAATTTAATTCCCCCTCGAAAATCAGCTGAAACTGGCTAACTTGCCGGCTTCCGTTCTTCTGTGCTAGCTAGCCGGCTGGACCCAATAAGTCAAAGAAAGTGTAAAGTGGCAGGCTGAGACAGTAGTGACGGGGACACATTTCGGTTTTGCTTTGACTTCACATTGTTTTGATGCGTTTCCATGAGGAAAACACACATACAGACTAATTTCTGCGTATGCTAAATGTTACTTCCAACTCTAAACCTCATCAGTCCCTTGCCAACACGGCACATGTGCACGTCCAGGGGGTCGGCACAGAGCAGATGCAACACATTTTTACACACCTTACACACTTTTCTCCCCTTATGGGAACTGTTGGTCAAGCAGAGTATCCTCACTCATTCATTTGCTGGTTTAGTTCTCAGTATATTTAGTATGATGTGCTCTGTGTTGTTGTGCTGCTATGATGACATGTTTCCCCCCCATGGGAGTCATTAACAGACAGTCTAATCCAATATAATCTGATATAATACCTTTGTAACAGCACTGCGTGGTGCATCACTGACTTAATGTTTGTGTGCACATTCTTCCAGGAGATTAAGGCTCTGCTGTCTCTCAGAGGAAAGCCATTTCATCCTGCTGAAAGCTTCAAAGAACAGGTACAGGAGCACAAGATGGAGCTATTTCAGCAGTTGTCATATGTTTTGGTTTTTGCTCATTTGCTTATCACATGTCCTGAAAGTCTGACTTTACCTTTCCAACAACAAAAATGAGGATTTTGCTTGTTGATTTGACTGCTGCTTGTTATTATATACAATACGATTGACATTTTGCTCTCCAGTCTCCTTTCTGGTGTCTGGATGGCTTGTCTGAAGAGGATGTCCACACCGTCATGGCCAGATCTGTTTGTGCAAAGTAAGATCTTTGTGAGAATGAGATGGTCTGACCTGACAAATACACATCCTACACATATGTCACCCTCAGTCCAGACTCATGGATATACATACATACAATCTCCATATCCTGTCATGCTTGGCAGGAACTACTTGTGAATGTTTTGCTGACATCTGTTACAGAACAGATAAATCCACACACTTGTGTACATTATTGTGTAGGGCTTGGTGACAATTAAATATTATCTGCCGTTGTCTTTCAATAGAAACACTGTGATCATTTGGTAGTTTGGGGGTATTGTGTTACAGTTCTGTCTATACTGAACGTAACAAGCCAATTTTTATCTTAACATTGAGAAATTAGGCATGAAACATTCTAAGGAATATTGCTTTAAAAATCCCGATATTGAGTCATATCAGTTTTAGAGTCATGTCATGATATATATCTTTATTGGAGAAACAAACAAACCTCAATATGTTGTTGTGCCGTGATATTCATTTCAACCGTATCACTCAGCCTGACTATGATGCAAAGTGTTTTTTGTCTGCCTGCGGCTTTAGCAATATTTTTTTAGTGCTGAAATTTTCTTGGATAATAAAGCTCATGTTTGCATTTTCTTGTAGGTCTGCTTTTGAATTATGGGGTCATGGACGGACACACAGTGAGCTCAGAACATCCCTCTTGAAATATCCATCAGAGAACATGGTTGGTGATGGTTTATAGTCCCCACTGTATTGAATAGGTGTGACAGTTTTACTCTGACCAGTTTTGAAAAAGAAAAATGCCTGCATGGAAAATGTCAGAATTCCATCCCACTGGAGTGTGAAACTGATCGGTTGCTTTGTTTAAATGGTATTTCTTGGTCAACGCTCCCCTGCAGACGCCCTTCATGCAGAGAGACTCCACATACAGAATCAACGTGTACACCTTCAACAAGACCCTGGAGTTTGCAGACAGAATCAAGAGGATTGATGTGAGTTCAGGTGCATGCTCATGTACGTCGTGTGGATGTGTGAAAGAAAACAAAATGAGTGAATGTGAGGGAAAACACAGACACACGCTCTGTGTCACATATTTATATCTTTCTCTGTATGCCTGCGTACATGTGTGTCCTGCTTTACACTCTCTCGGCAGGCTATGGAGTATCTTCCGTTTGAGGGCACGGTGAGCCTGAAGTCCCCGCAGCATGTCTTCTGTTTGCTGGAGGATTACGGCACCGACCCCAACAACATTCCCGAGCATCCCTCCTACGTCTACTTTGGCCGATGGGTGAGAGATGTTTGACTGTGTTGCAACACTCTTGTTTTTTTTCTTTGTGATGTCAAAATTACAAACATTTTAAAGAACTGAAAAGATTATCATTCCACCAAAGCCCCTACCCTGATCTGTATTCTTTGTGGAAGTCTGAATAACCTGTTATGTCTACAAGCAGCTTGAGTTACAGGATAGAGACTCAGTACTTGTAGATATAGGAATAAATTGTCATATTTTTGGTGAATAGTAACTTGGGATATTGATTTATACTGTTTCATTTTTTTTTTTTTTTTGCTGTAAGAGGGACAGAAAATGTGTGTTCTACTGACACACTGTCACTTTGTTCATGCATAACAACACAGAGTGCATAGCTAGAATATGCATCTCCACCAGGACAAACAGACATTTAATAGGCAATAGCCTAAGGACAATTAGTGGACAATTGCATAACTTTGAAGTGTTTTCCTGTCAGCACTACATGAACACAGTCTAATGCAGTTAATACTTTAATACTTTACATATAGTTAATACTTTACACCCAAATTGGATTCCATTATCAAAATATGCCTGACAGAAGTGATGAAGACTTGTGATATTATATTTTAATGATTGTTTATTCAGTGCTGCTGAATACTTTTTTAAAATTTGCTATATCATCATGCCAATGGCAGATAGCGGATGGCCAGCGTGAACTGATTCGCTCCCACAGCGTGAAGAACAGACACTTCATCGGCAACACCAGCATGGACGCCGGCCTCTCTTTCATCATGGCCAACCACGCTAAGGTCAAAGAGAATGACCTCGTCTTTGACCCTTTTGTTGGCACAGGTAAGGCGAATCTCTCT
>OMLB01021722.1:2212-14149 GCA_900302555.1 Myripristis jacobus
ATAATTTATATATTTATATCAATTATAATTTATAATTTATATTTATACACACACACACACACACACACACACACACATATAGATAGATAGATATATAGATAGATAGATAGATAGATAGATAGATAGATAGATAGATAGATAGATAGATTTAAAATAAAAAGCCACAAAGAGGAAATTGTAATGGTAAACAAGTCATATTCCAAAGCTAAACATGAGTTATTGGCATTGATCAACAACATAAAGTTTTCCTGAATCCTGAATCCTGAACAATCGATGTTCAAACAGATGTGTTCTGGCCATTTTGTGCTGTGCTGCAGTAAAAACCGTACTTGCACCTTTTAAACTTAACAGCCCCTTTAACCTACTAGATATATTAAATGAAGTGAAGCAATGCCCCAACACAGCGTAGGTCCTGGAGGGGTGTTCTGCCAAAAAGAACAATATACTGAGTCCTAGAGACCAGATCCCAGGAAAGTGATCTGAAGTCAGTTCAGAATCCTTCTCCCTATGACTGACAACCTCACCTGTCCTGATGTGGCAAACCCCGCCCACCTGCCACCTGGGGTAAAAAAAAACAACCACTGAGAGCGACATCCAACAGGTTTTCAACCCACGTCTCTCCTTTCTCACCTCTCTCAAACTCTTCTCTCTCTCTTCCTTCTATTTTTTTGGGTCAAGAATTTGTTCTTCATGCTCTTTCAACTCTACTACAGCTGTGTAAATTTCATCTAACTTTCCTCCAAATGTCCTCTCTTGCAGAGGATGTGAAGACTTGAGCACCCTACATCTGAAACAGACCGTGATTCCAAATCTGTGCCTCCTCTCCCTCACTCTGTTGCATCTTCATTTTCCCCCTCATTCTTTCCAATCACCATCTCACTCGGTGCCAGCGGCATCATCTCCTCCTCCACTCCTCCCTCGCTCCACTTTCATTCTTTTATTTACAGCAATCTTCGGCTTGGCTCTATTCATTTCTCCCTGTGTTCATTGTTTTCCCCGCTCTCATTGACTATGTATGGGTGTCATTCCATTGCCAGCTACTGTAATTACCGAGCGATGAGAGAGTGTGTTTGTGTGCGTTTGCGTGTGGATGGTGGGCGCTTGCGTGAGCGCATCAATGTGTGCATTTTTTAGTAGGTGTGCATGTAAAAGTGCATTTATGTTTGTGTATTTACACATGCAGCGGTGTGCGCCTGTCTGTGTTTGTGTCTCTGTCTGACTGTGTGTGTATTGTGTATGCATTAATGAGTAAACATGCATGTGTTTCTGTATGTATGTGTGCGTGTTTGTGTGTGCAATTTTGTGGTCATATGAGTGTGTTTGAGTGTGAGAGTGTCTGCAGGTGCGTATTTGTGAGCCAACATGTGCAAGTGCATTTAAATGTGTGTGAATTTTGTGAACATAATGCTGTGTGTATCTTTGTGTGTGTGTGTGTGTGTGAGGCAGAGAGAGAGACTGGTAATGAGGGGCAGTACCGCTGAGATTGTGGACAGCTGTCTAGCTGTTTATGTCTTCAGTGGTATAAAATTGTTTCTTTTCTCGCTCTCCCTGCTGCATAACCACCTCTATTTTTCTGTCTCACTCCTTTCAAACTGCAACCCCCCCCCCTCCCCAAGTGTTGTCGCTAAATTGTCTGGCGAGTCTTGCACAAACTTTTGAAATGTCACATATTGTAAATTGTGAATCAGGTGATTTCCACAATGTACAAAAAAGAACACAGAAACGCAGGAAATGGAAAGAGTGAAGAATTAATTAGTACTGGCCAAGTTGTTTTTAGTGCCAGCCATATTTCAAACCTTCTTCTGAAGGCAAAAAAACCCCAAAAAACAACCAACCGAAAAAACTCTTGGGAATATAATAATGCACAAACAGCCATACCAGAATGACAGGCACCTTATACGTGGGAGCAACAGCAGGTATGACATCTGTGCTTGTGAGATTTGAGGTTGTGGTGCACAGATATGTTACAGACAACATTTCAGAACACCTCTTTTCTGCTGTTGTGCACAGCAGCTGAGCCAAGCCTGCCTCATTATGTATGTGATAAATGTGTTTCCATCGCTGAGAAAAATGGACGGAAAGCCAACTAATGAGAGCCAGAAAGTTTACTGAACCACAGGGAAAGTATCTGGATGTCAACTTTGCCTACTTTTCAGTGACGGACAACTTTGTTTCACCCCACAGCTACTTAGTGTACAACGTGTGAACAGGTTCAGTGTGTTGCTGGAGGTTATTTCAACAGCTCACATGGCTCTTGATGGCCGCCGCCGAGCTTGACTCTGTGACCTTTCAGTTACATGACAGTCTCTCCACCCCGCTGCTGCAGGTCACTAATCTGAGATGTCCTGATTCAGCAAACCCCATCCGTCTGGTAATCTATGTAGATTAAAAGAGCGAGAGGAATCGAGAGTACTAATTGATCTATGCTTCTGTCCAGTTACAAGTTGACATTGTGGGGATTTCCTGGCTTTCCAAAGAGGCATATTAGAAGAAAAAAAAAATACTAGAACCAATTTCCCCATGGGGACAAATAAAGCTTCTATCTATCATAAATAATAATAATAAAAAAATAAAATTATATATCTAAATGACAGATCAGTGATGCGGGATTGACAGATTTCTTGCAGGTATACTTGTGGGTACTTGTGGGTTTAACGCTTAAGGTGCATTTGACCCTTTTGAAATGTGAGCAAATTAACTTGATTTCTTTAAAAAAAAAAAAATGGAAAAATGGCAATCAGGAAATTAGCAGGAAAGGACCCCAAAAACTAGCATGAAATCAGTAAAAAAAAGTTATGAGGAACTGAGGTTATTCATTAGTAAAGCATTACTGAAAAATCAGCAAAAAATGAGTAGTAGTTGAGTAGTAGTTAATGGTTAATAATTTCCTTTTAAAATTAGGATTTGTTTGTTTGTTAGTTGTTGTTTTTTTAAATGCCTGCTCACATGGCTCCTGGTTTTAAAAGAGTGACACGGGCTTGTGGGAATGAAAACTCACAGTTTGGATGAAACTGAGCCTCTCTCTTATCAAATCAACTTTATATTCTGATTTACCATCAGTTGCCTCAGTGTAAGAAATCAATGGCCTTCCTTGGCTGCCATAAGAATGGCAAGGCAACCCACAACAGCATGTATGACAAGGGCAATCAATGCACATTCTGTTGCTTTCGTGTTCACCCACTTCTCTGCTCAGTTCATTAATCCCTCTGGCATCTCACAAACATAACTGCAAAAAATAAAAAAGGAGGATGGGAAATGTCTTCTTTCTCAAGGAACTATTTAATGAAACCTAATAAAGAAAATATGTGGTGTGCACTCTGCAAAAACCCGACCGCTTGCATGAAAGAGCATTTAAGGCACAAAACAGCTTATGCCGCCACAGACTATGTCTTAATCCAAATCATGTCAACATGCTGACTTGCTTTTATTGTAATGCAAAGCTCCTGTAATGGTTAGAAAAGAACAACATGTTTCTGAAACTCAGCAGCACATTCGTGTGGTGGGATAATACTTTTGGCTTACTGAGTTATCATTTAGATGGAGATTACACTGTGTGGGACTGTGGTGCACAGGTAACAGAATGGACATTTTGTATTTTTTAACACCAAAATGTTGAAAATAGGTGTTCTTCATTATGCACTGTATGATTTTACAGACTCTTTGAAAAGAAATCAGCCCTAAGATGAAAATCAAAGTGATTCCATTTAAGTTGCAAAGCCTCTACATTTATTTTTCTCCTGTTACAGGGAATGATCTTTGAGCAATGTCCAAGGCCCTGCAGTAATGTACACATTTATGACTGTTGACAGAGGGAGGTAAGCTTAGGTAACGACACACAGAGAGACAAACACATTCACACAAAGTCACATGTACATTACAGAGATGATCACATAAGCCGACTTTACACAGTACGTCTAACCCGGGGGAGAAGGCGTAAATATGTCAAGCCGGAGAAAAGTGGGTTAAAATCAGAGAATACCAGAGCAAATACCACGGTAACCATGGTAACCGCTGCACGTCACAGCAAGTGTCCCATTACCTGTGAGAAAGGTGTGCACAGAGTACGAGCTATCAGCGGGAAACTGTGGCAAACACTCAAGTGTTGTCTACTTGAGGTGAGAAAGCACAAAAAAACCCAAACAAATTCAATGCAAAGGTACTGGCCTGCAAATTATCTCCATCTTAAAAAAAAAGCTTCAATTCAATCTTCTTATCTTACTTTTCTTAAAGCAAGGGATGAGATAATCCCACTTGTTTCCAATGTTAATCAACTTGTTTCCCTGAAATTTCTTGAACATAGTGTCATTTTCTTTCCAATCTGACTTATTCTGCCCTGTTTTCTCCCACAAAAATTCCTTAAACAAGTGAAACTGCAGTGTAGACTTTGTTTCAGTTCAAGCAAGGAAAGCTACAAACAGTAGACATCTTGGATCGACTGGAGGCACAAATGGCCTCGTTTTGAAACAGTATCACACAGTAAAAATCCAAATTAGGTTTAGTGTTGCATGAGATCCAATGATTCTCGTTGATCCCCTTCCTGCGGTGGAAAGATGATCATAACTGAGTAAAAGGTGGATGAAAACCACCTGTGAAAATTGATCATGATTAATTCTATCCAGGCTCTGCTCTGGCATTTTCAGCCGGGTCAGCTGTGTGAAGAAGGCTGCAGACAGTAATAAGACACGCGCGCACTTAAAGAGTTTACAGATAACATTTTTCTTTCCGTTTAATCCGTATGCGTTCACCTTTTTCATCCTCACTCTTCCCATCAAACAAACCTTGATCATACAACATACAAGATGTCCTTTTCATCTTGCAATCTTTAAGACGCACACACCGACCACTTGAACTTAAAAGCAAACACTGACCTTCAAAAATCAAAGCTCTGTAGCTTTTTCTCCCCTGTCTCTATATCTATTCTTGGGCTGTCCTTCCACCTCTGTCTCACCTCTCTTTACTTCCATCATCTCCCCTCTCTCTCTCTCTCCCTCTCTGTTTCTCTTTCTCCCTCTCTCTCTCTTTCGCCGTCCTCTCTTTTTTCCCAATCTCTAATTATCAATCTCAGCCAGTGTGAGGTTTGCCAAGAATGTGAGTCTGCCATGGCTGACCTTCCTTTCGCCTCCTTTCCCCTCCCGTCTGTCATTCTGTCTGTCTGTGTGTGAGAATGACTCTACTCCCCCTCATCTTTCTGCCCACTGTTGATATTATTCATTCAGCAGAAGCGGCAGCCCCCCTACGGCTGCGTTATTGCCCCCGCTGCTGGAAAAAATGCAGGAGCAATGATAATTTGATGCCTTAGTCTTACAGCTCAGCCAAAAACAAATAAAGGGCTACAGCTATGGAATTCATGCTAAAATCTCGATATTAAGGGATAAAACATTATTTATTTCATTCATTCTACCATTTCATTTGTGGGTATATACTCTGTATGTCCATGAAGAATTATTATGAAAGACTTATTCCCCATAAACCATGATGCTTTGCTAAATAACATATCAAAGCAACAAAGGACAATGTGTCACAGTGTCAGCGTTCCAAAACTGCTTTGGTGCCAAAGTCTGCTGCCACTAGAACTGAAGTCAACGGGACGGGCGTGGAATATCCCACTAGAAACCACTGCACTTATGTTCACTTAGCTAGGACAGAGATCCAAGTGCATAAGCAGAGAGACAGCACCGTGTAGACTGCGTACCTCCACCAAGGCTATTCTGTTCTCAGGATATGTCACTTCACATCACACAGTTGAGCTAATTTAACTTTTGCCAGTTCTTACTTTTCATGCTTTTAACTGAAGGTAATTAAACAGTTGTGCATGTGGGTTTCATGTAGGTACTTAAGCACCTTTTTGTGATAGGCCACACCTACCATCACACTTCATTTTGGCCAATCGGCATGAAAGCTTAATCAGCTCTTCCCTTCCCCATGATCTAGCACCTTTTGGCAACAGGCCACACCCACTGTCACAGCCCAGTCGTCATGTAATGTCAATCTGCTCATCCATGGGTCGTCACCAACCTTTCCACGAAATTTCGCAGTGTCATGTGAATCCTTTCAGACGTTATGCACATTGTTATGATAGACCATGCCCCAATTTGGCCAAATAGTCAGCTCTTTCTTGCCTCGTGACCAAACTTTCTGTTAATTCTGGCTTGTTGTGTAAATCTGTTGGGAAGTTATATGGCTTTTTGTGATCGGTGACGCCCGCTGCCATGCCTACCTTTGACTAATTAGCATGAAAAGTTAATCACCTCCTTCTTGGCCCACCTTTCCACAAAGTTTTATGTAAATCCATTCAAAACTTTTTGAAATATCCTGCTAACAAACAAACAGACGGAATAGGGCAAAAACATAACCCCCATCCAACTCCACTGGCGGAGGTAACAAAACACTCTACATAATTCAGACTGGTGGGTTTTTGTATCCAACAAGTGCATTAATTGCCCTTGTTAGTGGTCTCAAAACATCCGGACTGTCCAGCTGCCTCACAGAGCCCAGTTCTTGCCCTGTTTGATTAAGTGGTTAGACACAAAAACAGATGGGTACAGTCAGGCATAATGTTGACCGATTTACATTTATAATTCATGGGAATCCATCATCATATGTAGGTGAATTGCCATTTGCTCCTATAGACAAAAATGCCTATAGGAGTTTGCCTCTTCAGATATATAGAGGAATGAATCACATCTCACAGTTTGATTTCTTGGGTAGTTCTTGGCTTAGGTAATAATTTGTTCAACTTAATTTACTGGTGGCCTAAGCCATAATTGGAAGGGTGGCAAACCCACTCACCACAATATCAATCGTGCTGAAAGTTTCCATATTTGGCACCAATCTGGGCTCACATACTAACGTAAGCAGATGTAATGTCCTTTCCTTATGTTCCTGTTGCTTCCTGCAAAAAGATGCTCCACTCTGAACGCCTTAGCTCCATTTGTAGTGGAAGACAAGCACCTTCTTCTTGTTTTGTGCTGTATGACAATCAAGCAGATTTTCAGTCAAATCTGGCCCAGTATCACACAATGTAAAATGCAGCACAGAGGCCCTTGTATTCATTAAAATGTCCTAAATATTTTTAAACCCTGCTTGCTGCATACCAAATATCCCTTGTTGGACAATCACAAAACACTTGAATCCTCTTGGCAATGGCCTTGTTTGTTTAGAGTAATTATACTAATCTCTTAAAATGAATGTGGCTACGTTTTCTGAGATTTAAAAAAAAAATGCAAATATGAATTCAAAATGCAGATCTGCTTCATTCCAGTGTTCAATATTGCAAATGCAACCTGACCTTTCACGGACATAAAATACATAAAATTCTATCTAATAATCTAAATTCATGTTTTGCTATTGTTAAGAAAAACACTCAAACCAGATGAACAAAAAGAAAAAAAGAAAAAAAATATCAAGGTAGAAAAAAAAGGTCTTCAACATAATACATCACTATGTAAACAACACCAGTTGTTGAGTGCTGGTGTTTCAAATAAAACCTGGAACAGTTCCAACCAGCACAACCAGAATAACGCCTGCCGCTGTTATGGAAAATCTTAACACTGTTGTTTCTGTATGTGTTACAGTATATTTTCCCTCTTGCATCTCTGCCAGTTTCTCCTTTTGCTTTTGCACATTTACATTTTAGACATTAGGCTGTTGCAGACATGTACTTTTGGGATCCTGGGATCTGAAGAACACAGTGGTCACCAATCTTTTGACCCCTCTGTTATGGAATGGACTCGGACCATTAGACCAACTTACCTTCCTGTGAATTCTCATCATCTTCCAGTCCTTTCCTTCTACATGACTTGTTGCTCCATTCTTGGTTCCTCCACTGCCCAATCTAACATTTGTTATTATCAGTTTAAGCCACTTTGGACCTTTTAACAGGTACTGGATCTGAGGGGAGAACCTTGCATAAACTGGAATCCCATCATCAAACTAATGCCCAGCCTCCACTCCTTTATGTCTTCTGTGTACCCCCGCCATGTCTCTTTTCCTTCCTCTGTGTTTATCTGCTCCTCGCTTTTCAATCTATCCCTCTGCTTGTGATACACAGCGTTCCTCCTTTAATCACCCTATTTCGCTTGTACTCTCCAAGTTTCAAAAGCTTCCTCCTGCTGTCCCTGTCTTGAAGTCACGCAAGCCTATAGGGTAAAATACCACTGAGGAAGATAAAGCATTTCTGTTTCAACCACACCTAATGATGCGCCATTAAACTGAAACACCTGCTATTCACTTTGTTTGAGAACTAGAATCACCTATTTTCACAGTGCAATCAATGCACAGCAACTTGTCTCAGTGACACTATCAGGTAAAAACTGGCAACTTACGAAGTTTCACAGTGAATACTAACATCCACAGTACACAGATTGCTCAGAAAGTGAAAATGGCAGCGCAATATGAACCCGGGAAACATTTTGACATTTAATATGTGATATGATGACTCACACCAACACTTAACATCCGAATACTGTAGATAATGTAGCCTATAGTGTCCTGCTTAAAGCTGAGGCAATGTCCATAGCTGTTTATAGCTGCTATCTGTATTGTTTTGTCAATATCTTTCTGACATCTGTGAAAAAGTGTTAAATGCTGTGTCAAAGCAAAATTCCACTCTATGACTCTGAATGACTTTGGCCCTGTGAATTCTAATCTAGTAATCTAGTTTTATTGTGCCTGTAGTTTGCTATATAATTTGAAAATTTATCATTTTATTGCAATTATTCTATAACACAGGTAACCAGAATACCTTGCATAACACTTCCTCCTCAAGGTCATCTCACTGAACTATGAAATATGCTACAGTTAGCCTACAGGTTCAGTTCTCATGGAAAAGCTAGTTAAACAGGTTGGAAAACAGGTAGATGATTTGTTTGACTCACTTTTTTGTCAGGGTTAGCACCAATTCATCCTCTGAGGATTGGAATAGGGTTGTCAAAAATATTGATGCTTGTATCAGTATCAAACATTTGAAACGGTTCCAATACTTCTTTTTAACAGTATCACTGCATGCAGAATGATCTAAAAAAAAGTCAATCTTTCAGTAACTTACTGTGAAAGGTAAAAATTGCCAATCATGGCCGGAGCTGCAGAGCCTACACGACCAGTTGAAAAAGGTTGGTTTTGAGGTTGTTGTGTTTTTGTTTTGTTTTTTTTGAGGCTAATGATCATGGAAAGGATGTCAGCAGACCAATATGCAATCAATGCATCGGTAAGAGCGTTGTTATGGTTTGTAGAGCGAAAGAAGAGGACAGCTGTATGCTCAAGTTTTATACGTGCAAAATTTCACTGTTAAGAGCATCTTGTACACCTCTGTATACTACCCACTTGTTGTGTAACTATAAAAGAAGCGCAAGTGTAGATGCCTTTATGGAACTTGAACTTCTATGGACTTCTCGTCTGACATAAAGCTTGAATTGCTAGTCAGGATAAAATATTTTCAACGGTGATGTCTTCCATATATATTCCATGTCCTGTTCCGTATTCCAAATTGCATTCATTTCCATATCTTCCATATCAAGCACCCATGTTGACAGCTGTCAGTATTAAGTTCCAAGAGCAGTGCCACATCCATTGTTTTCAGAAGCAAAGAATACACCATTTTCAGGAAATCCACTGACTGCTCCTTTAATCAAACATCTCACGATTGTGTATCTTGTATATCAGGTCTTGCGCTGGTCTGCAAATTGATATATCATAAACTGGAGACATCTGTCAGCCTGTAAATCTGTCAATAGCCAACACCCCAAGAACTCTTTCAAGACAAACGAGCTTGTCAGCATAAAGACGATGTATCTATATCTTCAATGTCCTAGATATTATCTTTAGCGTATACTCTATTTGCTGTATTATCTTCGATATGTCCTATTTGTTGTGTTCTTATCTATATCTTGTTCTTTTGCAGCTTCACTGACCTAATTTCCCACAGGAATCATTAACTTTCATCTTATCTTATCTTACAACCATACAGCTATGTCTCATAGTGATATCAAGGTTTACCTGATGCAATAGTCAAATAACAGTCGCAAATCAAAGACAGCGCGCCATGGAAGGGGAAGCGGGATGAATAGAGGAGCAAGGGGAGAACAGAAAAAGAACAGAAATGCAGGGGAGCAGATGAGGAAGCATGGAGTGCAAAGGTGTAGGAGGTACATGAGAGAGAATTGCAAATGAAGAGGTGAAAGTGGAGGAGGAGGAGTGAAAGACTGTAAGAAAAGATGAAAGTATGGGAAGAAGATGAGGAAAGATGACAGCAGAGATGGAGGGGGGACTTCGGTAAAACCTCCTTTCAGCGCTCCCCCCCAGGCAAAAGACACACACATACACACACGCACAGACTCAAACATGTGGTGTGCATGCACATGCACACATACCTGCCAACAGGGGGTTATGGGTAGTAAAACCACTGTCACATCTCATCAGCACTCTATAAAAGACAGAATCAATCCATTCTTTCTGTCTTTCCTTACGCCTCCCTTTCCTTCTTTCTTGTATTCCCAGCTCCACAGAAATGCCACATAACATTTACCACACGTGTCATGCCATACAGATGGTGAGAGGGACTGGATAAAATTATGTGGTGGATTGTTCAATATGTATGTGAGTATGTGGGGTCCTGTTGCTCTTGCACCCTGCATCCCAACTATAAGTTTAGTGTAGGTCTCCACAAGTAGTGTGCCACCTAAACAAACTCCTGTACTGCACTTGGTAAATAAAGCGATAAAGATGGCCCTTTTGATCCCTGCCAAACAGCCCAAGGCCAGGCTTGGATGTATGAAATACACTTTAAAACGTACTTGCCAACTCTCCTAACGGTATAGTGGGGTGGACGCCAGGTCAGGCACAAGGCTAGCTCTGTAAACTTGCGCTTCACCTAGAGGTGGGCAAGTAGGCTGTGTGTGTGTGTGTGTGTGTGTATGGTACAGGCTCCCTCTTATCCCTTTTACTAGAAGCATAATCCCAAGCAGTGGCTGTGAGCAGAGCCTCAAAGTGGGAATGGTGTCTGCTCTTTTATTGGGCCTTTATTCTTAATGGAACACCTTTCTACAAGCAAAGTGTGTGGCCATGGCAGGACATGGTGCCACTGATTAAAGGAGAACACTAATGTTATTCAGACTTACAGCCTTTTCACATTTTTATGTTTATAATCTTAAAAAAATGTCAATATGTTTCAAATCTATCTTGAAATTTGCTAACGTTCTTAAAAATAACTGCCTTAATCAACTAAGAGAAGGGTCACTATCATCGAAAATGCACATACGATTACTAAGTGCACACAGCTTTGCTTAAACTAGCTTTGCTGTAACAGTATTTTTTTCCATAATGGGTGAAATATCCCTTTAAGTAAGAATGTGTGGATGTGACAGTACAGCTTGTAAGGTTACATGTTCTTGAGGACCTTTTTTCCCTGGCTGAGACTTCCATTTCTTCCTGTGGGTGTCAGGTGACTGACAGTAAGCAGAGCGTAATATAATGCAGCACTGATATGAAAGCACTCACCTTGGGTGCAATGAAACAACGATAAAACACAAATTCTGACAAAATCATGTTAAAGCTTCATTCTCAATGTGATGGATTATCCAGCTCGCACATGTGTCAAGTCTGTGGAAGTTGTTTTCCCATAGTGACAGGAAATGAAATGAAGCAAAGGGCCTCTTCTGAATACATGAAAAACAGTTCCTGAAATCTAAAATCAACCAAACTACACTGAACTCCAAAAAGTTGCTTAATGCCCTCCCATAAACATTATGATATGTTAATCATAACTAGGTATGCTGACAATGTCATTTATTTATTTAACCTTAAGGCAGGTTGGTGGAGCGTGCATGCTCTTTCTCAGCTGATGCTCTAACTGCACTTCCTTGTAAATCTGCCTCTGTCAACATACTTATCTTCACACTACATGGGTATAACTCTATAAAAAAATGTCTTTTCCTCATTAAT
>OMLB01021726.1:0-12500 GCA_900302555.1 Myripristis jacobus
GTGATGGTGATGATGATGGTGATGGTGATGATGATGATAATGATGATGGTGATGATGATGATGGTGATGATGGTGATGATGATGATGATGATGATGATGATGATGATGATGATGATGATGATGATGCTGCTGCTGCTGAGGATGATGATGATGATGATGATGATGAATACGTTTTCCGGCCCTATGGGCTCAAACCCCAAACAACTCCATTTCAGCCCACTCCCTAACTAATTATCTCCTCTAACTTACCCTCAGTCCCTCAGCCCTTGCAGCTAATTCTTTGAATTACAGCATGGCAAGTTAGGCGTAAATCTTTTAAGTGCAAAGCCGACCAGGCATGCAAAGGGTTAGCATCATCCCCATTGCCCTTTAAAAACAAATCCATCTGCAGTCCCAATTCTTAAAAGTGGTTCAATAGTTCCTTCAAGAGTGTGTCTCAAGATGGCTGAAATCAATAACCGCATTTTGCACCACATTCATCTTAGTGTTTGCATTTGGCTAATCAGCAGCAGAAAAATCACTGGCACTCTGTTCAACCCTCACAGGCCTCACTCAGTAATAACACCGTGTGCTAACGCTGATCAGTTATCTCATACACTCTGGCATTTTCCGCTGTGGACTGCCTGTTAATTGGCCGTGGTAACCTAATGTTTGCTTATTAGAGCCAGTGCCACTCTTCTGTCTCCTTTTCATTTTTTAGTTCTCAGATATTTTTTTGCCACACTCCAGAATTTACATGCTCACACAGCACATTTTTGAGCATTTTAAGAGATCATCTACTCATGTTCTTATTCTAAATAAGGTAAGAACACTGAAAATGGCTGTATTAACCATGGGAATAATTACTCATATTAAGCCTATATTCTTGCAACCACTGTAAACCTCAACCATGCTGCTGTCATGCATTATCACTCATGTGTTGTGTTTGTTGGAGCTGCTTTCTTTCATCTTTTCTTTTCAGTTCATTGACCTCGGATGGCTCTCTTGAGAGCACGAATGTGGTAATTACTTTGCTGCAGCATGAAAATGGGGTTTCAGAAATCATATCACAAGGGTTTGATTGCACATAAACAGGTGACTTGTCACATGATCTGCTCCACAAAAGGACCATCAGTATAAATCCCCAGAGTTACGCCCTTTTCAGACAGGACACATGTAAGTATCCATGACAACTCACATGTATAATTATCGCAGGACCTCTGTAATACATTTGGCCTATGGGGATGGGATAAAGCATATCTGTAATAAGTCTCAGTAAAAACAGAGATGGGCATATAGACTCCATCTACACATTGTTGTCATCACACCAGAAATGCTCTATGCATCTTGATTTGCACAACAATGCAGATGATGAGCCTTTTGACTACTGTAGAAAATGTTTTCACCTGCTGCAAGGGTCAGCCACCTGACAAGTTGATTGATTTTCGAACGTCTTTTGATTTTCTGTCTTCTATATTCAGTTAGGTAATGATTATGCTGTGAACTCCTTTCCATGAGTGATTGCTCAATTATCAAAAGACCCCAAACAAACAATAAAATTGTGTTAACTATGTTATTTCTGACAGGAAGTGGCACCATATTTTACGAGGAATTTGCAGGGGATCAGTATTATCTACGTTTATATTTAGAATTTGTACTGACATGGAAGTTACTGAGATGGCAAATTCGAACAGGACTAAAATAGCGGTTATTATTACATTGCCACTCCCCCCATAAAGCTAATCCCATCCGAAGGGCTTATGTTTGCTTTCATTTACTTCCCTTTCTTTGTCCCCACCTATGACTGAAGAGAGGGATTTGACCGCTCTGTGTCTCCTCTTGATTGGGAAAATGTGGCGACATCCTCTATATGCCTATTATTTTGCATCAGAGAGAGTTTTAAAATAAATATGATAACAGCGCAGTGCACATTAAATCCCTGGAAAAAATCCTCTAAATATGCCTGGTCTTAATTTCCCCTGCTGTATGTGTGTTGTCTCTGAAAATTGGCGATAGATTACATTTTAAAGGGAAGTGTCAGAGAAACCAAGCCCACCAAGACTTGTTGACAACAGGCGAAATTGAACAAGGAGAAAAACATGATTGGAGGCATCAATGCCGCAGACAGAGAAGAGAGAAACCATTATCGAGAATGATACTGCAGAATTGTCTGTGCAACCAAGGATGGAGAAACACAAAACGAAATGACTTGATCAAACGGAGCTGCATGGGGACTGACACTTTTGCATGCTGCTTCAAGAAAAATATGATTCACTTTTTTTTTCCCATGTTGATCTATGCCAGGATTTAACACAATAACATAATCCCCACTGTTGAAAGATGAAATCCATTTGTGTTGAGCCCAGTTTGGAAACATCACCCCTATCTTCTGAGCTGCTTGCCTCGGTGACATCAGCACCTCAGCCTTTCACTAATAACAGCACACACTGCCACTATATTTCAGTTTTCAATCAGCTCTTTTTGCAGCTCTTTATCGTTGAAGTTTGCCATGGACCACAGATCCGTCTCCCTTAGCATCTCGAATGGCTCCACCGGTCAGAGAGTCACATATGATCGATGCCTCCTGTTCTGCTCATGTCACAGAGGCTGAGCAAGGGTAACGACCAGACCGGGACCCTCTCAAAGTCATGTGCCTTTGTCTTGAAGACCTCCAAATCCCACATACCCTAAAAAAAACAAGCACACTGATCCTCTCAAAGCCGTACACACAAAACACATACATGCACACAACACACACCCCACCCCTCCCATGAATTAGAGCTGTGAGTCAGCTGTTGGGAGTGTGGCAGCTAATGCAAGCACTTGATATGCAAGCATCTGCTTTGTGGCTTATCTCCACTGCTCAACTGTGCAGAGCAATCGCTGCTTGGCTGGCCCTGTAAAAGCTTTTCTTTTTCTCTCCCCCTCTCCTTCATATTTTTTTCTTTCCTTTACCCTGCCTTCGTTGTGGTCTTGACTGCTTGCCTAAGGCTTCACTGCTTTTAATTGCTATTTTGGAAAGACATTATTAGAATCATTTGCAATTATGTCAATTGCAATCAAATGGATGATTTAGCCCTAATGTGAAAGACGGTCCAGTGCCACTACAAATTGTGCAAGAGCTCATGCAGCAGTGCTGATGAGATGGGAGAGCGAGGGGTGAATGGAAGGTGGGGAGAGAAAATTCCTTTTGAAATGTAGTCTGGCAATCATTAAGACTCACAAGTAATCTCAGATCATCTATAAACTATATAATAATCCTGAACTTATTTTGCAATCATCTCTGTGTCAGAGTGCAAGAAGCTATGGGCTGTAAGAAACATCCATCTGGTCTCACTATGCTTGCACAACAAAGCCATAGAAAATGACTGAGGAGAAGCAAAGTTAGAGGAGCTAATTTAATCCCCTACAGGCATATTTAGTATGAATGAAAGCTAAAAAATAAAAGTGCAAGTAGGCAGGATCACTAAACTGAGCAGTGTGATGAAAATGTAATAAAATTGAACTGGTATGACCCGAGCTACCTCTTTGCCGTCAACTCCACAGTGATGGAAGGAAAGTCTGCTGGAGGCTCACAGATGTTCAGAAGTGCTCAAGTTAAAAAACAAAAGGACAAATTCAAATAAACTAAGACTGAGTGTGTAATCAGTGTTTCCTCCTCATTCGTGGTAATACACATCTTTTTTTATTCTTCTCTATTGAAAGGTACTGTTAATGGAAGTGCACACAATTTTGTTATGCTTTTGGTATAATAGTATGATGAAAGATTTCTGATTTCTGATTCTGATCTGATTCTGATCATTTGCTCCGTTTGGCTGCTGCAGTGGCCATTAATCTTTGGACCTTTGGACACAGTTTCAGACATTGTCCTCTAAGGAAATTGGCTTAATGACCTTGAATGAGTAGATGAGTTCATTTTCTCTCTTCTCTCTTAACATAGTTATGTATTTTCCTGAATATATTTGAAAGTCATGCAGGAGGTTCTTTTTTTTTTTTTTTTTACCAAAGTGCCACAGTCTTTTACAGCCAATTATAGGACTTTTACACCAAGCACATGGGGTGTACACAGGGATTTTAACCAGGACTACTTGAAAATAAGTGTTTGACACCATTTACATTAACAGAAATCCCAGACCGCATATTTCACCTCCAGATTAACTGGTGTCACACTCTTCCAACCCGACTGAAAAGCAGAGTTTTCTCAGACGTTCTTCCCCAGTGGTCTCTCATTACATATGCATTATAATTATGTGCTTATTCCAAAATTTTGCAGTTGTGTCCAAAACCTCCCTGTTCTTGTGATTTCAATTATTGTACCCAGAGGTTATGATTGCCTAACTAAAATGCAGAGACTGTCCTGTACCATTGCACCTATGCAGGCCACAAATTAACAGGTGAACTGTTTACACCTTTGCCAATAGAGCCAATGTGATAATTACCAGGTTGTAGGGTTCAGAACGCAGCACTAAAATTCTGCTTAACCAGTTAAAAAAATTATAGGTCTTCATATCTTAGCTGTCATTTTCAGACAGCAACCAAAATCCTGTTCGCAGTGGAAGAAATGCAGAGTTCTTCATTTACTGTTTGTATGGATTAATGTGCTTCAGAGATTGATCTGTATACACAGCTAAATCCTTTTAATAATATAAAAAGACAACACAAATCCTGGCCTTTTATAATAAACCACCTTGTTTAAACACTGCTTTTATGTATCTGTGCAACAGGATGTAAGCCCTGTTTGCTAATGGCTGAGTGGCTAACGTTAGCTGGAACGCTTATTGAGCTGTTTCTTTGCATAAGAGGTGAATGCATCTGATCAGCTAGAGGCCGGGGAGCTGAGATGACATTCAAATAAACTCCTACGATTTCATTAGGTCTGAATGTCACTGCCGCAGATGCACCATGGGACTGCACCGAATCTGTGCTTGTGTCTGACTCGGTGACCTCCCAGACGGATTCCTGCAAAATGAAGTGGCATCACTGCATAAACATTATTGACAAACATGTGACCTTTAATGGTGACATGCCTTATTTTTTACTGCTGGAAGCTGGTCTCCTCTGCCCATGGATCATCATCCATCCAATGTTGATATATAAACAGCATAAACAGAGCTGACACAGAAATTACCATATTCTAATTACCTTTGTATATATTACATGGAGGGTCAGTCCTAAATTAATAAATTCAAGGGGCAGTGAGTGCTCAGTAAAGCTTACTTTCTAAGTTGGATTCTGTTCATGAATAGGCCATAATGAGGAAGACAAAGTAGGACATCTAGTCTCTGGCTGGCTGGTTCTCCTTGACATCTAACAGTAAAACCACTGGAGCACCAGGTCTTTCATCCCATTGTGCAGGCAGCAGAGTTGAAATGTCACTGCAAGTGTAAGGAATGATCCTCATGCAGTGGCACAAATGAGATATTGAAATATTAAAGTGACGGGAAAAAAGTTTAAGGTTTCCTCAATACGGGTGAGTGATGTTAAATGTCCAGGGTCTATTGAAACATGGCAGGCTTTGCATGTTTTAATCTTCTCCAGTTTTGTATAATGCATTCTATCTGCTAATTATGAAAGGTCAGAGGTATTCAGTGCTTGTAAGGACATTGTAGGGCTTGTGGCCTCTGTAATGCTTGATCCTCATGTACAAGTGAGCCTACATACATCACACAAAAATGAATGACTTAATGTAATTGAGATAGTTGTTGTATTGGAAGATAAGCATAAGAATGGTGCAAAAATTGCTAAGTAATTGTTTTTCACATCACTAGGCAGTAAATTGCCATTGGAATGTCACAACTATATTAGGCAGAACGGGTGGATTGAATGAATATATCCACGAAGAGGCAGCAAAGAGGCAGCACTAAAAGTCTGCCAGCACTAAAAGATAAAGAACCATGCTAGCCAACACTTTATTTTCAAGGATAAGATAAGCCAAAGTGGATGGAGCCAAACAACAAATTTGAGAAGCCAAGTGCTATCTCTTCGCATTACTTGCTGCAATGAGGCTGGAGCAAAAAGAAACAAAAAAAATATATATGTAAAGAGAATGCACATTTCTCTGTTGCTCAGTTTACAGATCCACTGCAGCAAAAAAGGTAAGAAATAAGTGATGTTAATCTGTGCATGGGGCAAGATGAGAAATCTGAATGTGTAGGGAGATGATGACCAGAAGATTCCAGTTAAGGGCTGACCTTGAAGGAATCAGAGCCCTGCCAGCTCAAATCTGATTTTTCCAATATCATCAAGCCACAGGCACGGAAACTGCTGCATCCACAGTTTTAGACCAACACTTTTAACCATTAGAGATGGTTAGGTTTAGGCATGGATTTTTGCAGGTTAAGGTTAGGGTAAGGATTGGGGTCTGTTGTAAATAATTGAGCGGCTTCAGGGTCATTTGGACCCTGTCTAGAACTGCTGGACTGCAGCTTGATGTATCTCAATTTTTCACCCTGAATATACAACCCAGATCTTTGGTCATGGTGCAAACATGGAATAAAAACATGGAAAATAGATAGGTTAGTGCATATTTTGTACAACAAAGGAGTAATCTATGCACATCCCAGCACATAGCAGCAAGGCAAAAGTTGAAAAAATGGTACCCAGACACTCGATCAATGCTCCCAAAATATTTACTGGTACATCATGTGGATGCGATTTTTTTGTCATGGCATCTTCATCAGGTCCGTAGACTCCACCTAATACCACTCATGTGCTGGTTCTAACTGTTTTAAATCATCATATTGATTCTATTTACAAACATTTACAGTGTTGAAAAGTCACCAGCATACACCAGCATAAAAATGCAGAGTACAAATATAATCATATAAATTACAGTGTTGTATCAATATCAGATACAAACTGAATCAACATGGATGAGTGACCTGTCATGTTTAATCCTCTAATCCTCACATATGTATATTTCATCATCAAAGTGGAGAATACAACTGACTAATGTAACTGACAACTGCCTGATGAAGACTCCATGTCAAAACGTGGCATCAACTTTATAGATAGATAGATAGATAGATTTACTTTATGTGTTTATGTTTTCTATGTGTATGTGTTTATACTTTATGTGTAAGTAAATGTACTGGGAGCACTGATCCACTGTGCACGTCCCATTTTTCAGCTTGTGTATATTCTGTGCAATGGACTGACTGGGTTTATGTTTAGTGAGCAAATAAATAGAACAAATCTGGTACCTGCAAAGCTGTGTTTTAAAATGAAAACAAATCTCGTCTTTTTTCATCATCTCACACTCACCTAGTTTAGAGACACAGGCTTATGCTTCGATGTAAGCACAATATTTGCTGAGTAAACTGAAAATATCTCTATAGCACCTGCACTGAATTTCTTTGCTGTTAAAATGATTGCAATGGTTAAATAATTCACCCTGAAGTGTGACTGAATAATGCTGATTATTATCATTGAACAGCACTGCAGAATTATTTTGTTGGGGCTTTCTCAGCTTAATTTCCAACCTGCCCGAGGTGTTTGTTCTCCAGCAACCTCAACGTGGATTCATTTTATTTTTGCCTGTGTACAGTTTTTCTTTAACCTTTAAAGACTTTTTTTTTTTCACCCAGGCTAGTGTAACAAGGAGAAACTCGCAGACAAATGATAAGGACTATTTGTCAGTTATTCCCAATGCGCAGCCGTCCTATGACTTTTTATGAGGGCTTCTGACACCTTTCCTGATGCCCCACATCTATCATTTAAGTTTTCTTATGCTCTCCGGCAATAATCCGGGTGCTTGGGTTGTCTATATTTAGCTCATACAATGTCATGTAAGGACAGGCAGCAATATTCACAGTGTAAGCATAATGTGAGACAGACACTCAAACATGTTATAAAGTTCAATAAAGATGTTCAGGATGGCAACTTGATCCCTTCCATAAACTTTATTATGGCAATGTGATGTCAGGGCACACAAACATACCAAACAACCAGTGCACGTCAAGTACCAAGGCAAGAGGAGTTAATCAAACTATCACACACTCCTGGAAGCAGGAAACCAATCCCGCTCTCGAGCAATGCCTACAAGAGGAACGTCACGACTTTCCATCGATTTCGACAAAGTTATCACAATTCATAGACCATGGAAGTGATAACTCGTTGTGTAAAGCAAATGTTTCTCTGGACACGACAAACCAGAATTGCTATGAGTCACATCAAATTGAGTCAAATTGCTTGATATTCAGATTGTACATCTGGACATCTGCACCAAACATGAACAAAAAGGCCCATACATGACCAACATAAACCATCATGTCCATATGAACCGCTACTGTATATTCACAACCACATATAACGAATTTCTCGCACTTTGTTCTCCTCTGAAATGCATTGGCACGATAAAGTTTATTAAAGGGATCAAGCTGCCGTCCTAAAGATTTTTCTTTTACATTTTAAAGGCACTTTTTAATCCAAGGACCGAGCACCCGTTCAGCAGTCACATCCAGTTACAGTCTGTGGTCGATGAAGCTCCAGCGCTTTATTGAAGACTACATTGAAAAGTTCATTTCTTTCATTTGAAAGCTCCTAGTACAGTTCAGTCAAGTACGTTCTTTAGGTTTTAGTGCCATTTCTTTCAACTGCAAACAATTATGAATAACATAGCCTCGACCCAGACCCTTCCCACAAGTACTCAATGCTAGATCATTCTCTCTCTCTCTCTGTTCGATCTCACTTACTTGTACTGGTGAGCCATTTCACTTCCATGCCGAGTCAGTTATTTTGCCATGACACCTTTTGCTGCTAATGCTGGATTCATTATGAATGTTTAACAAATATATTCACAAACACCATTAACGTCTTATACACACCCAAATGTCCCTCTGCTAATTGAAATGAAGCTCAAATTATCCCATTTGAGAATGGCAATTTACCCCCGAGTGCTCCCTTCTCCCACTGCTTGCACAGAGTAGCATTCTACAATATAGTTATCTACTGACTGTCAGGCATAACAGTTGGGCCAGGAGGACAAGTGACACTGAGTATCCCTCTGGAGTCAGATAGAGTGCCTTTAGAGAGAGTTTAAGTGTGGCTCTTAGTATGGTGGCTGGCTGACACTGGCTGATAAATTGTTTGGTGAGATGTAGTCGATATGACCGAGTGGGACGCTGTCTTACTTACTTAACGAATCACTGTCAGTGTTTTACATGACATCTATTGAAATAAAAGGCGACCTTTTAAAATGCAGACACTGACCACTGAGATTTACTCTTGAAGCTGAATAAGACAATGAGCACACGCTTCATATCAATCCATCTGTGCCACATCCATCCCATTTGACAACAGTGGCATGAAATATGAGCACAGTCCAACAGCGTGCGTGATTGATAATTGCTGTACTGTGGCTGCCTGCCTGCCATCTCCACTGTGGCCTGCCAATTCATCAGGCATCAGAGGCAGATTGGGCTGATGACTAATGTCTGCGTCTGTCTGTGACAAACCATAGCAGCACACTCTGCTTCAGCCAGACAGCAGGCTACTTGGAAATCTGCCTTGTTAGCGAGGTGACAGTCCAACTCTTGAATCTGGCGGCAAATGAGGATGTAAAATGAAAAGAAATTGCTAAAAGTGCCTACTACCTCACCCCCCCCAAAGGCTGTGTGACTTTCTTTGTGAGTTGTTTACCATTCCTGCCATTTCAAGTGGCCCAAAACAGAGTCTTAAAGTTTTAGCCACTCTGGGTGACATTGGGTGTCACAAAAACATTGGCCTCCAGAGGGAAAACTGTCCAATTTTCAAGCTCACAAGCTATTCCCAGGCCAGAAACAGGTCAGTCTGTGTCTCTCTCAAAGTGTCATCAAGTCACACTGATGGGAAGAACTATGTAGACGCACAGAATTTTTTGTATGAGCTTTTTCACCCAACTGAGCTGTATGGAAGCACTGTTGATTCCGAAAAAAAACATGTTATTAAATTGTGTGCTTAAATCCTACACTTTCAAATATCTTTCCTAGCCTTGAAGTGTATTTTGAAATATTTTATGTATGTAATGCGTGCTGCTTTTGACAACCTTTCTCACCCAACAGCCTCTTAGTCTACGCACCATCCTCTCTCTTAATGAGGCAAGGATATGCTCACTCTCTCACTGTTCTTTGCTGATTGACTGCCTATTTCCATTCCCCATTCTCAAGATAGGGTCTGTTATTAAGCAAATGAGTTGCTGCTCCAGTGGGCTTTACCATCAGATAGCCGTGACTGAAGGTTAATGACAGTGTTGTTCGAGGGGAAAAAGGGAGTACGGAAGGACCTCACCAAGCATGACGCCTTGCTATGTACATGTGCCCTCTGACCCGCTGCCTTTGGGAGGTCATCTGCTCCCTGCCCGGGCTCCTGCCTCCCATGGGTGCATGCTCTGCGAGAACAGACAGCACCAGATGCTCCGTGCTAAACAGAAACAACATCATTAATCAGAGGAGGTAAAGGTGTCCTTAGTTTACTTTTCACTTCCAGGGTGCACATGGATTGTTTATTACAGTAATGTACAGCAAGCAGCCAGGGTAGCTGTCATATAATAAATTAACTGGCAGTCAAGGCTAATGAGAACGAGAAGCAGAGTAAGCACAAAACAGTGTGGCTGACTTGAATGTCTGCGCCTAAGGTTGTTTTAAAATGAACACCTTGCTCGACTGCGATTTAATGCACAATCTCACTCTTCAGGTGGATATGTCTCCGGACTGCATTTCCTGTAAATGCACCTTACAGTACATGTCAGCAGTGAGTGTAAAACATTATTTTGTGTAAAGAAACTTTGCTGTTGGCAATATGGTAATTGAGCTATTGCTAAAATATATAGTGACAGAACTCCGCGACCTCTGAGACAGACTTAGGCTTGAAATGTCTCTTGTGGGGCTCAAATTAATTGCTTTTCTTCTTTGATTTACTGTTACTGCACTGTATAACTTTCCCTCTTGTACCAATGTGTTGTTTAAAACTACATTTAAGCCCTCTGTGTTGTTCAAGCCCTTTGCATCCACTCTATAATTCAGTTTTCTGCTTGCACTTTTTTTTCCGTCAAAGCAAACCAACCAACGACTAAGGACTTTAGCTTCTCTTTGTGACAAATCCAAAATCCGAACCAAAAATCTTTTGCCGTAGGTTAATTGCCACGTTTGAAAAGTCGACCTCCTTTGCCAGTCATGAATGACTCCTTTCTGTGTCTCCTGTGTGCCAAACATAAAAAGAAGAAAAATAAATAGCTAGAATCCTTAGGGCTGGTAATGCCAACAGACATTGTGGCTGGCTTAGTGCCCGGTTTCAAGAGAAGATTCTTTCATTTGCAGCAGGCTTTGCTCCCTCAACAGGGGGATAGAGGGAGGATATGGGGTGGATTTTCCTGTATTACACCAGAAAATCACTCTTTTAATTTGAATTCAGGGTTTTTGTCATCTTTGTCTTCAGTCATGAAATATGGCAGCTGTCCTCAGATGAACAGCGGGATGTACAATGTAGTCAGCCGATTACCTTATTAATTACAGGGTAAGGAACTATTTTGGTAATCGCCAAAGTGAGTACAGAGACAGCTAGAGGAAAAACACGGATGTTCAAGACTTATCAAGGAGCAGACCTATTTTCCTGTTGTAGTGAATCCTCTGATTCTATTCATCTCTTTGCTTTGGGGGTTACAGCTCATGTCCAAAGCTGGTAGTAAATCACGCTTTTGTGAAATTATACTCCTGGGGTGAGAATGTAAAGAATATACAAACATGGCTGATGTTTCAATATGGAGATTAGTGGTTACACATGGATCATCACTGCAATTTCTGGGGGAGACACTACTTGAGGCAACATTTCTGATTTTATCCGGCTTCAAAAACCCTGCCTTAGGTAGGCCTATGCAAACAGCTCAGATAAAGCACATTTATCAAGGATTCCCCTGTTTATGGGTGTGTTAATGCGTGGATTACAAGACATTCTTTGTTCCATAGCAGCCATATGCAACTGGATGTTTTAGTGAACATGAGAGAGTTCATGCAAAAATGTGTTTATAGATGAGTTTGTTTTTTTTTTAATCTCAAACTGACTCGAAGTATGAACTGACTGGGCGTAATTTGCTGAAAGTGTGTTGATGCAAATATATTCGCCTAGCTGTTGCCCCATGCCAGACTGTGCAGAACATTGCAGTGTGAGCAGCAACTTAACACCTATATCCAATGTCAGAACTCCACGTAAGCAGAATTTATCAAACATCAAGAATCATCACAATTAAATTTTATTCACCTTGTGCAATTTGACTTGGCTAATAGTGCTGACATGCCCCAAGACAGTTACAGTGGGTGGAGGACAAAATGTCACAGGACCTCACAAACAGCACAAAGAAGATATAATGTATAACAATAAACTACATATAGAGTAATCACACATTTATACAATATAAGGGAACATGCAGAGCTAAAAAACTGTTCCATTGTAGCAGCACTGGGAAAAAGTGAGCATCTGGTATGGCATCAGTCCACTATGGTCCATTTGTTCATGAAAGCACAAATCATGGAGAGACTGAACAGAGCAGA
>OMLB01021727.1:12533-24122 GCA_900302555.1 Myripristis jacobus
CTGTATGCACACACACACACACACACACACACACACACACACACACACACACACACACACACACACACACACACACACACACACACACACTCACACACAAAGAAACACACCATTATGTCTCAGTTCATTCCAAAAAGGGATTGTGTACGTGCGTAATTAAAACTCCTTTCTAAACACTATTTTTCAATACAGTGCAATGCTGCGGCCCTAAGGTCTTCATCAGGCAAAAGTAACAAAGACCTTGAGGACGCTGCACTCTATTGACTAAAAATATTTAGAAAGGAGCTTTAATCCAGTGTGTGGGTAATCCCCCCTTTTTTTAATCACATTTATTTCCAACCATGCATTGTGATTGGATGAGAGGCTCTCCGTGTCTGCATAAACTCAACAAAACAACTTGTGTCTTATAACTTAACAGCCTTTCCAACCAGTGGTGTTTACTATGTTGCAGTGCTTTATTGTAAATTATTGTAAAAATGTAAATTCTGTTTAAAAATAGCAACATTCTCCAGGTTGTGCCTGCAGCCCACACTGCTGTAATCACCATGTTATGGCACACAGGTTATTGATTAACTACAGAATCCAGTTTGTAATATACAGCACAGTGCAAAAGGCTGAGACCACCTATTCATTTATTCAATTACCAGTCAAACGACCATTAACTGCAGGATACTTATTTCTGAATTTTTGGGGGGGAAATAAATTTAACATAAGATTGCGAACATTTTCTTTACACACAAATGCACCCACGACTAATTTTTTTTTTTTTTTGTATTTACTGTGTATATCCTTTGCCTTCATTATAGCTTCCATCATGTTTGGCAAAATTGTTTTGAGCAAAAAACAACAAAAAAACAGCAGTGATATTGTAATTATGTAGCGTATTGCAAGTACGTTTTGATGTTCTTAGCAGTGTGCTTGGGGTCGTTATCTTGTAGATTAAATTTATTCCCAATAAAATATTTTCCAGAGGGCATTGCTTGATGTATTAAGATCTATTTGTGTTTATCAGCATTCATGATGCATCCAATCAAAAACAAATCACCAGCTGCAGATGTTGTTAAAGATCCCCAAACTTGCGCAGAATCTCCACCATGCTTGACTGATGGATGTAGACATATGGCTTACATTCTGCCTTCTGTTACTTCCAAAAAATCTCACATTTAGACTCATCAGTCCATAAAACCGTACTCCACATCTGAGGTGTCAGTTTCAGCGTTCTTGTTCAAATTGCCTTCTCTCTTGTCTTTTTCCTTCTCTCAGTAGAGGCTTTTTGACAGCTGCACATTGATTCAGATCCATAGTGTTGAGTTGTCTACTCACAGGGGATGGATAGACAGAAACACCTGTGGATTTTTTTTTACAGATCTGAAGCATGAATGGAGCTAAATTTTCTTCCAATCTCTCAAGGATGAAAGCTATGAGTGCTGTCTGTCTGATAGTTTCGGTGGTCTACCACGCCTACCATGGTTGTTAGGAGTCCCGTTCTCTCTATACTGTATCTTGTAATATTCATCTAAAATTGTAGTTGTGGAAACTTCTGTTTTTCGCTTTTTTCCATTTGACCTATATCAAAAAGGGAAAGTGTGCTAACATAATGTCAGTCGCACTTTTGGAACTTGAGCAAAGAAAGCGATAAATCTAAATACAAAAACAAAAACAAAAAAAAACACTTTGGACCTCCTATGTCTTCACCAGGGTGCAAATGAGGGAAACAATCATCAAGCAGACACTTCAATTTTGAAGCATCTTTTTCAAAATCTGTTTAGGAATCAGCTGTAACTCGGTTTTAATACTGGAAGGATAGAAGAGTTTAAGTGGCAGTCAACAAAAGTAAAAAGTGAACAAGGGAGGCTTATATGTGTTACAAAAAAATGAATAGTCTGTACTAAATGGTTGTTGAATTGGTAGTTGAATAAACAAAAGAGCAGTCACTGTGTTGCTAAACTACTTTAAATTTTCTCACCACCCGTCTCTCCCAACCTCTTCCATACCACCTGTCTCTCTCCCCTGTTCTCTCCCTCCCTCCCAGGTGAATGGTATCGACCTGCGCCAGGCCACTCACGAGGAGGCCATCGGGGTGCTACGTCTCACCACCCAGCGGGTACGTCTGTGTGTCTTCAGGCACCAAGAGGCTTACAGGGAGGAGGACCTGTGGGACGTCTTCACCCTGGAACTGAGGTCTCGTCCTGGAGAGGCGCTGGGCCTCGGCACCGTGGGGAAGAGGTACAGCCGAGGTTTTGTCTAACCACATAAAAAGCTTCCCAGCTGTTGTTATATTTACAACAGGCATCACAAACCACTTTTCATTCAACCGCTGGCAAATGGGACAATATGTTGGATAAAGGGTGACACCTGCAGTGATTTGGAGTCCTAACTGTAGAGCACCACCAATGACTTTTAGTTTCTGCATTAATAAATAAGTAAATACTAAAGGGTGAACAATGTTAATGTGTTCATATTTTTTTATAACAAATGCCATTTAAAGGGAACAATGGTCCTGATCATTCTCCTCATTAGATATTTTTCTTTTAAATGGGACATACAAGTAGCTTTCTGGCTGTTTATTTCTTTGCCCTCCATTATAATGGCAACACAACAACATAAAATTTGTATTCAGTTTGGACAAACTGATGTACACACCTGACTTCAACGTATGTGAAGACTAAGTACTGTCAGTTTGCATTTTCTCATCCTGCTACAGTCAGGCTGTATGTTGAGACCAGTGATTTAAACAGGAACCACAGTCTTGCCTGAATGGATTTCTTTGAGACTTTTCAGCTTAATCTTAAGCTTGCCATCCCACTTCCAACTTTGCCTTGCTGAGTTTCAAGATGAAACTTCCAAAACTTTTAAGGTCAATTATAATTGTCTTTTTTTTTCTATTTTTGTGCGACACTTAATGTTATACAGTACTGCATAACATAAATAGATTTTTATAGTCTATTGCATTGACATCAGAACAGAAAAAAGAAGTGTCACAGATTTTACTTTTTACTTTTGAGGAAGAGCTTCCTTGCACAGAAAGACCAAGAATGACTTTTTAAGGTTATTTTTACATTTACTTATAGAGCGTTCAAAATGAGGAACATTTTTCAACACAGAATATATGTGGGTTTTTTTTTAAATTCTGTCAAGAAAAAGATCCTCAAAGTCTTTATTATGATGAATTATCTTTGGCAAGAACAATACCACAAATCTAAACCATGTTTGTCATATCAGATACAGTAAATGTCTCCTGAATTATCAGTGTGTAGAGAAGAGGTTAGGGTCAGCACACCAAACCGAAGAGAAAAAGTCAGAAGTCAGGCATTAGATAGAGGCATAGCTCATCTCTGAAGCAAAGAGCTAACTTATTTTTAAACCCTGCACATAATGCAATCACAAGCAGTTGCTGTATGTCATGTGCTTATCACAAAAGTGGCAGCAAGGGCAGAGTGAAACACCGCAAGGATACACGACTCGTGAAGTGTTTAAGTGCAGATTGTCATGCAGGTACATGACTTTGCTTTATCGTGTGATGTTATTATGCCGAGCAGCAGGTGTACAGGTCACGTAATGCAGATATGGGATCTTTTTTTTTTATCTTTGTTTTCTGTTCCAACAGCAATGACACAGGCATCTTTGTGTCAGATATCATCAGAGGAGGCGTGGCAGATACAGATGGCAGGCTGTTGCTAGGTGACCAGATTCTGTCAATCAATGGCGAAGACATCCGTGCAGCAACACAGGAACATGCAGAGAAGCTGCTGCAGGTCTGACACTCACCCACCGACACTCACTCCCTCACACACACACACACACACGCACACACACACACGGGCCCAGACAGTCCCACACACATACAAACTGTGTAAACAAAGGAATAATGCTTTGTTCACTTTTTACGGGCCTGTCACCTGATGTGTGTTGTGTGGCTTTGCTCTCAGAGCTGCGGTGGAGTCGTCCAGCTGGAGGTGGCTCGCTTCAAAGCGGGGCTGCAGTACTCCCAGGGGAACCAGGTAGACAATTTTTCTTACTTGTTTGTGTTACTAAATTTGTTGGCTTTTCTTTTTTTTGACTATGCAAAAATGTAGGATGTTTTTAATGCATTCATATTCATATTCATAAATTTCACCAGCCAAGTCATCCTTTTTTTCACAGTAAATAGCTCTATTATGTACCTCTAGTTCAGCTACCCCTTAAATGCACTTTGTTAACAGCGATACTTTGTGTAGGAGTACTTTAAGTTGTGTTTTATCCAGAGCGAAGACTGCGACTGCTCCACCCTGGCCCCCTCCGGTGGATGTGATACTTCCCCCGGCCACCAGGAGGCACAGAGCAAAGCAGGGAGCTCCTGTGAGTGGACTATCGGTTGACAGAAGAAAGAAGAAAAAATATAAACTATGTATATTATCTAGATTGTAGTCATGTGTCTCACATGTTCACCACTTCTTTTCAAGTAATACTGTCTTCAAAGTGTTTATGCAAACATTATTCTATTTCCCTTCCTATAGTATTTCAAGACCACTCTGACATCAGAAAAGTTGTCATACAAAGGGTGAGCCATGAAAACTCTAAATACCTCTTTTAGTGTCTCATACTGTCTCGGATAGACTCAGTGTTTTTTAAAATGGTTGGAATTTCGTTGTGGCCCATTTCAGCAACTTTTTTACACCCATATAGCTCCTCAAATCTGGACAGCTACATGTTTTCACAGTCTAAATCTGGACCGTGAAAACATTTAGCTGTTCTTGTCTTGCAGGGTCCATCTGTAGCCATGCAATGCCTTTTACATCACAGTTTTAGAAACCAGGCTGGATAATGTATGTGTTGTGTCACCACAGGGCGCATGCGACTCCCTGGGCATCAGTGTGGCAGGAGGAGTGGGTAGTCCCCATGGCAACGTACCTCTTTTTATTGCTGCCATGGATACCAATGGACTGGCTGCCAAAACACACCAATTACAGGTGGGAAGTGCCTGTGTGTGGGTGTGTGTGTGTGTGTGTGTGTGTGTGTGTGTGTGAGCATCCATCTTTCAGTTTTATTTGCGCTGTGAAACAAAATGCAACACTGATACCATACAATGATATATTAAGCAGAAATTATTTTATTAATTTGTCCAATGAGATAAAAAGGGACATAATAAATCAAAACAATGACAAAAACAAGATGACAAGCGAAGACATAACAGAAGTTTAGATTAGACTTGTATATAACTGTGTTTGTGTGTGTGTGTGTGTTTGTGTGTGTGTGTACATTCCTCAGACTGGAGACAGGATCATCAGTATCAACGATGTGTCCGTGAAGGGGATGACTCATGTCCATGCTGGAGCCCTGCTGAAGAGCGTCACGGGAAGCATCACACTTCAGGTAATGTCAGAGCGTTCGATTGTTAACCTGTGCTGCCTGGGAGGCAGCAAGCTATTGTGCAATCATGCAAGTAAGATTTTGTGGAGTACTGTCACATGCATTGTTAAGCTTGATACACAGGAGGAGAAAACCAAGTGACAGTAAAAACCCATAATGATCCATTACCTGCTGCCTCTAGGTCGTTATTGCTTCTATTAAAGCTACCAACATACAGTATGTCATTTTAATTTGAAAGGTATGCCTAAATATAGCTAACTCAACTGAAAGTCCTTAGCTCAAAAACAAAATTAATCAGTCTACTTATTATCAATGATGTCCATGAGAACATTGTCATTTCAGAGGCAAGTGTGCTATACCCTTGCCTGACACTGACAGCCTTCAAATTAATACATTTCTGGAAACTTTATATGCAGAGAGAGAACGAGAATTAGATATGCGCTAGGCACTGGATATCAGTATTCCTTGACAAGTAGGTTGTCAAAAATGACTGCTAACATTTAAACATCCTTCCCGTGATGTTACTCCAGGTGCACTAATATTAGGACAGTTGCATTACAGTTGTGGGTTATCATGAATTAATATCACTCAGCCGTTTAGTTGGAAGCCCTGAGCTGCCTGTCTCACTAATAGCTTTTAATGACACTTGATAAAATACTTTGAAAGGCAAGTGTGCACGTATGTTGCCACATTTATATCAAACACTTTTTTCATTATATTACTTTGTGTGTATGTGTATGTGTGTGTGTGTGTGTGTGTGTCTGTGTCTGTGTCTGTGTCTGTGTCTGTGTCTGTCTGTCCAGGTGGCAGCAGGTGTTGGGGGTTGTGGTACACAGGATCATACTGATGTGCCTGGCCTGTTGTCTGGTCAAGCCAGGAGCCAGCCGTCCCATCTCAACAACCTCTGGTTTGAATCACTTTGCTGACGTTCTTCTGCCGTTGTGCCATACAACACTGGTTTGAGTCTGTCTCTGTTCACCGAATAAGGATGTAAAAAACACCATGGTCTCCTTGACACTAATTAGGAACTTAAGCTTTGTGACTGGCATCCTTTCTCCCTCAGCTCTCTAATAATCAGCCTAGGATTCATTGTGTTTCCAAGGTCACAGAGGAACACATTTACTACTCTGTTTTTTATGTCTGTCTTAGAGAAATCCATTTCAATCAGTTACCTCCTTAACAGTAGTCTCATCTGTCCTGTACACACACGCACAGACACACACACACACACACACACACACACAGTGTTTTTCAGTATTGACCCACTGCAAATGCCGATGCAAAAACTACTTTCAAAGGCATGCACACCCACTTCCACACACCAAAACACCCAGGAACACACACACACACACACATACATTTATTTGTATTCTTCTCCCTCCTCTGCAGTGCGCGTGTGTATAAGACTATCACTCTGGAGAGAGGCTCTGCTGGCCTGGGCTTTAGCATTGTAGGAGGGTTCGGCAGCCCTCACGGAGACCTACCCATCTACATCAAAACTATTTTTAATAAGGTAAGAGAAAGTTCTCTGTCATGGGGAGGCAAATCTTAAGAGTCCTGTCCTAACATTGCAGCATTTAATTCAGTTTAACATGCTGGCAAGTCTCAAGAAGTCTCAATGTAAACGTTTTTAAGGTTGGCAACTGATGAGTTTATAATAAATCCTCTAAATGTAAAAAATTGCAGGATGATGCAATAAGATCCCATTATATTAACAGACACATTACTTTATAAGGGCTGTGAAACATATGTAGCTTATGATGTAATAATAATAAGCAATGATGCAATAACTTGCTAGAATAACAAGTGTTATAGAGTTGTTACATTATCTGTCACTAATGTTAAATCATCAGGCCCTCATGAAGCAATAATCGCCAGCTGATATAATAGTGTGATTTTATTGCATTATACTTAACTTTATTGCATTAACAAGCTTATTATATTTTTGACCCATCTGGGAGGACACTTTATTACATGTTGACAAGTTATTACTAAATTTTCTTGGGTCGTTACTTCTTACAAGAATGCAAACAGTCTGCTTTTTGTGGCATGGTTTTAAGAGTTTGTGATCTCAGATGGGTTTATGCTGGTGAGTGACCTCTGCCTGTGATTTGTAGGGGGCGGCCACAGAGGACGGCAGGCTAAAAAGTGGAGATCAGATCATCGCTGTGAATGGACAGTGCCTGGAGGGCGTGACTCACGCTGAGGCCGTGGACATCCTCAAAAGGACCAAGGGGACTGTGGTCCTCACTGTGCTCTCCTGAGACACGTTCCTCACGTCCCGTTTTATTGATGGCATCAACAAAATAACAGATCAAAACAGAATTCAGCAGGGTGATGTAGCTGCATTGCGTGGGGCTGCTTCACACAAAGGCTCAAAGGCAGAGGTAGACACATAAAGTGACGGGTTGCATATAAAGTAGTGAAGCTCAGAACCATTTGAGAGTAAGTAAGTGTAAAATCATTTATGTTCATTTGTAGCTATTTGGGCCAGTTTTCTCTTCATCTGCAGTATTCCAAATAGAAACCCCTGACAAGGTGTTATTTGGGCTAATCTGTTTGTGTTCTATGAATCTCAATTACGAATATCCCTGGATATATGAGATCAGGATATTCTTCAAATTACTCACATTGATCGTGAAAATGCAAAGAAAAGATGACAAGGCATTTACATGCTGTACATTAGTATCCCAGCTGATTGCAAAATGCCTCAGCCGTCATATTCAGGTTAGTCACAATAGAGATATGAGCTTATCCTGCCTATTGTAGATGAGGTATAGCTTTTTATATGCACCACTAAGCACGTTCACACGCTCATAAATAGCCTGCTATCCTCCAAATCTATTGGATGTACAAACTAATGCAATAGAAACATCCGTCAACAAAATGTGATTTGTATCTACCGCTGTCTCTTGATTTATATTCATCCAGTCAACTACTCTAACACACTCCTAAGACCCAAAAATGCCAAGTGCTTCTGCCAATCTTTTGTATGGCATTGAGGTTTTAGGAATTTTAGGAAATAGTTGTAAGCTACTTTTATTTCTCATCTCTACATTCTAGCTTTTCACCAACGAGGAACATGTCACCAATTCTTCCGTAGGAAATGCATTTCATTACGTGTTAGTAATAAGTTGTGTTAGTCACATTAATCAAATAGTACAAACCTTTGTTTCTTTTTCATCTGTTCAAATCAATTGTTCTGTTACTTCCTGTTGTACTGCAAATCTACAACTGAGAGAATAACAATGATTTATTTATTGATTTATTATTTATTTATTACCATTTTCATTTTCTTTAACCTGGCCAGTTCTTATTGTTTTGTAGAGCTTCAAGGGTATTTTGTTATAGTGGAATGTGCAATCTTGACAAGAGATAGAAACCTTCTCATAGCTGTGAGAGTTCATTTGTTTTATATGAACTGATTTATAATTTGTGTTACATTCACCGTTACTGATTTTGTTTCATTTATATCAGTAGTCCTCAGAACCATAACACATACTTGTGTGTTTGGCAACATGTAATATTGTCTGCATTGCATCGTGTAACTGAATGTATCTGTGGTCTTATTAAATGTTCATTTGTTAGATTTCTGCATCAACATCTTTTTATCTACTTTAAGACATCTCTCAGTCTGCTCACTAAGCTCCTCATGTACCTCAGTGCAAAAGGTGACAGAGAATCTAGCATTCACTTTGAATTGATTTCTGGGTCATGCATATGTTATGATGGATGACCCAGAAACATCTCGTTATTTGATGCTGTGTGATGTCTGTTTTTCAAATAATCCTATGTGGGGTAAAGTGGTGAATATCACAGTTTGACTCTCCATACCCACAGATGCTGAACAGAGAGAAATGTATGAGGAATCTGAGATTCTCAAGCTGTTAAACAAGGACGTCTGGGTCTGCAGTTATATTTTTAGGATTGATGCGAAAAAATCTTTTTTTTTTTTTTTTTTTGCATAAATATATTTATTTCCAAACCAGTGAGCTGTATTTTGCCTTGGAGAAAATCTGTTCTTTATGCAGAGCGATGCAGCCACATTGTTATCAATGACACTATTGCTACCTTACAGTTAACCCTGTTATTGCTCACTTGTGTTTGGTACTAATGAATGTAAGTGAATGTATGCTTTAGTCTAGTGCCTACTCTTTTTCTGTCTTTCTTGCTGTCATACACACACAAGCTTCCTTAAACAGACTGGAATGCATACTCAGAATCACATACTGTATCTTTCATCTATGTGCCAGGGTAACGGGTGTGTATATGCCATGGACTAACAGGATAGATAGGAGAGGAGATGTGAGGAGACGAGGATTAGGTAAGAGGAGTAATGCATTCTAGAGAAAGCTGAGGAAAGTAAAGTTGTGACAGAGATATTTTCAACCTCTAAAGTCAGAGGCATACTAAGGGAGAGTGAACTTATGATACTTTTTTAAATCCCCAAAACTGCAGTTTACTTTCACTTTTATTACTGGAGTTAGAAGTACAGACAACTTGACAAACAATACATTTGCACACAAATGTCTCATTTAGAAAATAGGAGGCATCTAGGGAGATTCTGTCGGGAGCCTTCACATTAATCAAAGCCATCTGTTCACATTGCAAGCTTTATTGAAACCCAGCCATCACAGCCTGGTTTATCCTTCTCCAGATGAACAATTGCCCTGCCTAGAGGCTGGTGTAAAAAGTGTTTTAAGATGAGGAGGAATGGTAGTGTGCTTTTAACTTCATTTTTTAGGCACCTGGACGTGTTATACAAAACAATAGCTCCTCTTTTGTGTAAAATAAAACATTACCCCTTCTGCTTATTTAGTAGCTAAAACAATTCAATCATGACAACTAATTTGTTATCTATCAGATATACATTTTTTGCCACATCTCACCTTTAATTTTAAATCCTCATTTCAGTGGGTTGCCATTTGTGGCACAGAGGAAGTGTTAACATCTCCCTCTCCCATTTCATTAAGGCTGAAACCTTATCTGCTGGTGTTCACAACCAGGCTCAAATTCTCTCTCCCTCAAACATTTATGAGGAATACGTCAGAGGGCCACAGGCAACAAGACCTTTTCCACCCCTAGCTAACCTCCTGCTGTCTTTTCCACTATATATAACACCTATGTGCTGTGGCTGTGAAAATATTATTCATTATTTTGCACCAAAGAATGAGCAAGATGACTCTCGTAAGAGCACACTTGACATAAAAAGGCACTAATGATCCTCTCTCTTGGGAGGGTGGCAGTGGCCAAATGAAGATTTTGTGTCACATCTATCCACACTAATGACTCCATGATTGTCTTTTCACTGTCACCGTCTCTTAGAGAGAAACTGATCTTAAACATTTTCTGTTTCTCCAAGCGTCCCATCTCTTTTCAGGTCGGTAAGCTGAGGTAAAAGCCCTCAGTAACAAATGAAAATAATAACGACAATTCAGTCTTGTACTGAGTCTTAAAATCTTACTTTCTTTGGAGCAAATTAAAAACATCTCTGTGAAGATATAGCTTGATGTAATACTTCCAGTGCAGTTGGATATGTTTTGGGCATGTTCTAATAAAAAGTAACCACTGGGCTCAAGATGGTATTTGATTAAAGAAAATTCTCCAGGAACAATTTTAAGACAATAGCAGAAATTACTTGGTTGAGTGGATGTTTTTGCAGTGTAAGTCCAGTTATTATGTATATAGGCCTATTGCCGAATGGGAGGATGACACAGAGTTGAGTTCTGTTGTAGATACCCATGTAAATCTCTAAAGAAAACAGAATCCAAGAAATATCACTCCCGCCCACCTGCAGATTGGGCCAACTGCTCTTCCAGGATGTGTTTTGGTGAGGCTGCAGAGGCTCCCGGCCAGGCTGCAGTCCTGTCTGGCCCTGATGGCAGGCCGGACGACCGCTCATTTGGTCTGGATTGGACTGAATACCGTCACTGATAAATAGCAGGTGCTGTCTATCAGGTTCTGTCTATCACATCCATGCCCTGCAACTGAGCCTGTGTTTTCAAATGGAAATGACTGGGACAGGTGGGAACATAAACCCATTTCACAGATGGACACTTGGCCTTGCATGTGCTTGTGTGTGTGTGTGTGTGTGTGTGTGTGTGTGTGTGTGTGTGTGTGTGTGTGTGTGTGTGTGTGTGTGCGTTTCTTTCTTTCTTTTCTTTTTTTATGCAGCCTACAGGCTAGGCTCATTTGCTGTCTTCCCCCACATACACAGAAATGAAAAACAAAGCCACTAAT